>UXGC01000919.1:0-44682 GCA_900480045.1 Eurytoma adleriae
GCGCATTCTTACATGTGATAAATAAGCACTTTACGCACTCGTTGCATAAAATATTGTTCGATACTTGTGTCAGAAGTCACTTCTGGACTCGTGTGAATTATCACCCTCGCTTCGCTCGAGCGCTAACCTCCCACTCGCCCTAGAAGCACTTCTGACGCACTAGTACCGAAAACTACTATTATGCAACGACAGCGTAAAGCGCTGATTTAGCACTAGTTCGAGAAACAGGTCTTTACGCACGGAGTTGCATAAAATCACTTATCACACGAGTATCGAACGATATTTTTCGATACGCCGTGCGCGAGAATTGTATCAAAAAATGTTGTTCGACACTGGTACGGGAAGGGATTCCCAGACTCGAGTGATTATCGCTCTCGCTTCACTCGGGCGATAAACTCCCACGAATCCGAGAATCACTTTTCTCGTATTAGTATTGAAATGTACTATTATAGTACGACGTGCGAAAACGCCGGTTTATCGCACGTTTAATTTTTATAAAGGTCTATTTTAATTTACCATTTTAATAAAAAATTATTAATAATTAAGTACCATTTAAAAACTGGTATTTACTTTACTCCAGTACTTTAAAAAGGTAAATTAAAACAGGCCTTTTTTAAATGTGCCTTTTTTCATTAGAGGCGAATATATGTATACCGGTATACTGGTAGAACAATGCACAAGAAATGAAAAATGAGCATAAAAATTTTAATAAGTAATTTTCTACCTGCGTTCTTAATGTTCATTTATCATATATAAGGTAGTTTAAAGGCTTTTAGTGTTAAAGTAGAATGTTTGTTCAAAATATCTTTAGTCATCGACTTTCTGACGCGCAGCGATCTCTAGTGACAGCTCTCTGTATTACGTTTCAAAAACTCTGTGGATAACAGTAATATCGATGTTATTTTATAATGTTACTTGCAATTTAAAACCATATAATCAAAAAAGTAATTGAATTTTACCCCGAAGGAGTTTGTACATTATACTTTCTTTATTATTAAAATAATATTTAATTGGGGGTTTAATTAAAGATGGGTATAGTAAAACATTTTTACATTTCTATTCATTTATTTTGAAATATGTTAACCAATAAAATGTTTAAATGTCAATAAATAAATTAACCTAGGTAATTTGCAATTTGAGTAGCTATTGAATTAACCCATGTAATTCTTCTTTGGGCTGATTTTATCACTCTTTCGATACTCTTTCGCGTAGTATTTTCAAATTGATTATTGTTTTTCGTTGAAAATAGTGTAAACTGAAAAATAGAACAAAATATTGATATAAATTTTTGTACAAGTTTTTCTTATCTACAAAAGAATAAATTACCTTTTCCAGCTGCTCATTAGAAACTATTTCATTTCCAATAGCTTGAACAAGTTGATCAATTGTGACTACATATTTGCTCCTGCAAAAGAAACAACAATTACAAATCAGCATTTTGTACCAGCGCTATCGCTTATTTTTGTATTTTTATTTGGGTGAAATTTCGATGAATAATGAGTATATACACTTTCGTAGTAACAATAGTAATTATAATGCAAATACTGCAATTTTATGAGTCTTATTAAGCAACAATCATTAATCACAATAAAAGTACTTTATGCCTAACACCTTACCAATTACAAGGGTAGTCTACATAATAAACTAATATTTATGTACTCAGTATTCATCGAAATATGAATGACAAATGAGAACAATTTAAATTATTTAAATTGATAAAACGTATATATAAATAGATTCTCATTAAAAAATATATGTATAAATAAATTACTTTTTCATAATTTCTTTTAAGTTACTGTCGAGGTAGTTTAGCATAATTTCAGCATTTTTGTGATTACTGCTTGCAAGTTCTTCAACAATACTGTAGTGATACTGTCTTGCTATTCCAGTGTCGTTGCGTAGAGAGAAGTTCAAGTACCTAAATACATACGGTTATTACTAATAAATTCAATCTGGCATAATGTAAATAATCAAAGATTCATACTCTATAACAAAGGCAGGATTTTTGGTATGCGCTAGAGCAGTCATCATCAATATTTTCTCCGAGTGTACCTCAGTTTCGATGAAACGCTTCCACAACTTTTTCCAATCTTCGTTCGTACCCTTGATCACTCCTACGCGATACACGAAATCTTTGAAGTTAGCCGGTACACTGAAAAGATAAAGATAAACATAAAGATAAACATTAAATAAAGATAATAACTAAAGATAAACATTAAAATCATAATAGCGCTTAATTAAGTTATTATGTCCAGAAAATGGTACGAAACTATTTTTCGCTGTCTCTCTCCTCGTCCTGTCTACAAGACTTACACTTTATTTTCGTCGACAATCCAATCATCGAAAATTGATTTCGACCTCGACACGCAATCATCATGGTACAGCGAGCACGCCGTGGAATGGACCAAATTCCGAAGCATTTTTTTCCTCTGCGAATCCATTGGCTGCTCCTCAAAGTTTAATCGCTTGTAAATGGGATTTATTAAGTCTATTGCGTATTTCTGCAAAAAATAAATTTAATTTAATTATTATTTTCACTGCAAGAATTTAATTAAAATGTGATTTCAATTTGCAATTCGCAGAAATGAAATAAAAGCGAATATTTTTGACTTTAGACCTTGCGCGAATATACAAAAGGAATCTTTTCTATTGTATATTTTTTAATAAAGAAATATTGCTTTGGTAAAATGAATTTTTAAATAAAGCGCAACGTTGTGTTTTCGATGTTGACACAAAGATGACCTGGTTTCAATTTCAAATAATTCTATTCATAAATGTAAGAGAAAAATGATTTGAAAAATTGTTCGTTAATATTTACTATTTACAGATTGTTCAAACCTTTTTCTTCTAGATTTATGAATGGAATTACTTGAAATTGAAACCAGATCATCTTGCATAGAACAGAATGCTACAAGTCAAAGTACATTGGGTTCTAACGGTGTTTTTTTTTAGAGTGTGAAGTTTGCGGAAGGAATCGTCAAAAAACATGAGATCAAAATAAGCTCTTTAAAAATCTTTTAGAGCCTATATTTATCAAAGTTAAATTTTAAACATTTTTGCTTACCCTAAAGGTCGCCTGGACGTCGGGTTTGAGTCTCAATTTCGAATCCAATAATTTGAAAGCTTTACTAGCTGCGATCCACGGCTCGTATTCATCCTCCTGCTCGAGGTACCGGGCTAATCCAAGGGCGAGATGGTACCGCTCGTAGCCTGCCTTGGCCAATTGGAACGCATCGTCGATCAGAGCGGCCCTGTTGACGCAGGGCAACAGTCGGAAATCCCGCGATCGCAGCAAGTCTTTCAGACGTCCCCACGCGCTGGCGTCGTAATTGACGCGGTAGTAGCCCACCTGTTGGGGATTCAGCAGGAACCACTCGGTCTCGGCGGGGAGTTTTATGACGCTGGACTCAGAGCCCAACCAGACGCGGCTCTCGGTGACGGTGCGGTTGCTGGATACCGCGAGCTTCACCGGCACCCACCAGAGGCGAGGCTCCGATTCCGCGGAGTCGTTGAATGTCCAGCGGAAGAGCTCCTGAGTAATGCGTAATCGTCGGTGACCGGCCCGCGATGCTCGGATCAGGGGGTAATTCGGCTGGCTCGCCCAGGAATCGATGAATTCGCTCACGCTCACCGGGAGTTCGGCTGGGTTCGTACTTGAATTCAGCGCTAGTTCTAAGTGCCTGTATATGTCGCTTGGATTTACCGTCTGGTATTGCCTGAAAAAAACAAAGTTTCTTTTAAAATATTTTTGTACAACGCCATTATTGCCTGCTCAGTGTTATTGTGATAGTTGTAAAAACCGCAAATAAAGTGTCCTATTAGTGCTACAATAGTAGAAGAAAAAGAAGAAGAGGAAGAACAGAAAGAAGGAGAAAAAGAAGAAGAGGAGAACGAACGGAAAGTAGGAGAAGAAGAAGAAAAAGAACAGGAAGAAGGAGAAGAAGAAAAAGAACAGCAAGAAGGAGAAGAAAAAGAGGAAGAGGAAGAACAGGAAGGAGAAGAAGAAGGAGAAGAACAGGAAGAAGAGGAAGAAGAGGTAGAAGAAGAAGAAGAGGAAGACGAGGGACAAGAAGAAGTGCTACTATGAATGAGCAATCGAAATATTTTTTGTAACACATGCACTATTTTGTATTTTCTTGGCCTATTTATGTATAAGGCGCGCCAGAAGTGACTTTTTTTAGACTAGCTGTCGGACAAAGAAAGTATAACGAAAAAGTATTGCTTACCCGTTAAAAGATTTAAGCAAAAATCAATACATGTG
Organism: Eurytoma adleriae; assembly: GCA_900480045.1. NCBI lineage: Eukaryota > Metazoa > Arthropoda > Insecta > Hymenoptera > Eurytomidae > Eurytoma > Eurytoma adleriae. The sequence continues at coordinate 4,262 of UXGC01000919.1, forward strand.
TCATAAAAAATATGGTAAATTATACTAAAAACTCCCTGGGCATTTTGACCACTTTTGGTTGCACTTCGTGCTTGGCTTTGAGTCGTATCGCAAATCCCATACTTGACCTTAAAAAATCCACTTTTCGCTCGTGGTAAACAAAATACTATTTCAACTCTCTTACTTTTCCTTGAGGTAGGAGCGCATAGCAACTTGGAATGTTTTTGGTCCCACGACGTCCGAGATCATTCGAATGACTGACGCTCCTGTAAAGCAAAGTATGATATTGTGGAATAAAGCAAGCTATTAATTGCTCTTGTTTAAAAAAAGAAAAACCTACAGACCTTTTTCATAAGTAATAGTATCAAAAGCACTTTGAATACTCGCAGGACTGCCGACGCCATTTCCGTTCATGGTTCGCTCTTGAGTCTCCGCGTCCTCCTGCAAAGCGACCTGCAGCACCTGCAACGGGAACAGGTCCATCATCCGCCACTCGGGTCGCACTTTATTCAGCGCGTAATAGCCGAAAAAAGTAGCGAAGCCCTCCTTCAGCCAGACGTAGCTGAAGAAGTCCGGTGTGGCTAGATTGCCGAACCAGGTGTGAGCGTACTCGTGGGCCACGGTGGCCAGGTTCTTCAGGATCGTGTGGTCGGCGGTGACGTTGGGCCAGATCAAAGGACCTGCCTCGCGGTATGTCACCAAACCCCAGTTCTCCATGGCGCCGAAGTGAAAGTCCGGCACGGCGAACTGCTCGACCTTGCCCAGGGGATTGGGCAGCCCGGTGTACTCTTCTAGCGCCGCGAAAATCTTCGGGCCGTCGTTGAGTAGCGGGATGCTGGACGCTGGCCGCGGAAGCTCCGAGTCGTCGTAGTGTGTCCAAAGGCTGAAGCGAGAGTCCACCGGAGAGTTGACCTGGCGGAAGCTGTGTATAGCCCAGCCAACCAAGTACGTGGGCAGAGGAGGTGTTCGCGCAAACTTGGTGATGTAGTAGTCGCTGTCATTGCATCTTTAAATAATGTTAGGTAGTAAGCGGTTACTTATGACTATTTATGTATATTTATATTACTCTGTAATTTAATTTTGTTATATAACGAACTTGAAATAATTAAATATTCTTAATTTCAAAAGCTGATTTCGACGAATGAGTATTAGTGAGGCGACGTTTTGATAACAAGTACTTTGATCTTTTCAAGTCTTGCAGTATATTGTTTAAAAAATTTACGGTTTAACAACTCACCATTAATGACTAGATGAAATTAAATAACAAAAGCTTTCGTCTATATCTCACTTATAGCTATAAATTAAACCGGAACCAGACAGTATCAACAATTTCGTGTGTTCCATCTACTTTTTCCACCTTCTCTTCATTTTTATAACTTAACAGGCAGGGGATTTTTATAATTTCATTAGAATAATAGATGAAAGTAAATTAAATATTGTTTAGAATGCATTATTTGATATTTTCGTATTTCATGTTTTTTCATCGTGTTTAATCTTCTTTGTACTTTGTAATTTGTTAAAATTTTAGTAAATTTTACAAGAAAATATTTAAATTTTGCTGACAGCGGCAGTTTGTAAGAACACTAGAACAATCTCCTGCAATTTATATAGTAGTAAGATACAGCATTTATATAGTAGTAAGAAACAAGTTTGTTAAAAGCTGGAGTACACCTACATCCTAGTCTCCATTTAAACTTACACATTTTTCAAAAAAAGTGCCAAATTTCATTAAAATTTTTACCGCGTACAATTATAATACTTAAAGTCTTGCATCTTCAAATTAAAAAAGCAGGAAAACAACACCCACCACTGCCAGCTTGAAGCTAAAGGGTAGGTCCAAGTTTAATGAATGAAAATGTATTTCTAAAAACATGCCGCATTTCTGCAATTCAACCGGCGCTAAAATGTAAGGAGAAGTACGCGAGACAAGGACGAAGGCTTGGTAAACAGTGGTCGGCGAAATTCATTATCCCGGTCGAAATAATGAACATTTAGCTCCATTAGCTGATTAGTTCTATCACTTGAAAAAAAAAATATTTTTTGTTCATTCCGCGGCACTATTGTCGCGAAAGACTCGAAACTTACGCAATTTTACGGGACTCCTGGAGAGTATTCGAAGCGACGCTTTCATTTGCGTAATGCTTTATGCTCAGCTGAAAGGTGGCCTTAAAGCCGGGCTCGTCCATACAGGGGAAGGCTCGCCTCGCGTAAGTCGACGAAAACTGTGTTATACCCATCCATCTGCAAAGCAATACAAAAGTAAAGCGAGACAAAAGGATTAACGCTCGACTGCGAATCAATTTGCTCGTGCGAAGGATAAACATTGCGCAATCGGCATCGATTACCTGGACTCGTTGTTCGATTTGTATGAGCTCCGATAAAATCCGTAGACGTCATCGTTGGTCACGCCGAAAAACTTGAGGCTCAGCAAGTATCTGCCAGGCGCCAGCACCTCCTGTGTCTCGATTACGTGGAACTGCCTGTCGTCGTCCTGCGTCTGATTCGCTATCTTTATTTCCCGACGGCCGCCGTCGTCGTCCAGCCGCAAGAGCCGCGTCTCGTTCAACCGGATCGACAGCTGCCAGCGGTGCAGCACCACGCGGTCGGTCCTCTCGGTCACCCGGAGCTCGAGGTCGACTTTACCCTGGTAGCCGGGCTCGCCTCTCGTCACGTTGGTGTGGAGCTCGATGTCGTAGGAGACGGGCAGGACGTTGCGGGGCAGCCGGTAGGAGGACGCCGAGGCCTCCTCCTCGGCGCCGGCGACGCTGAACAGCCAGAGGCAGCCTAGCGCGAGGAGCAGCCCGTTCATGACTGACCGCGGAGCGCGCGGCTCGAGCCGGTCTAATGCGAGGCACTGATCAAGCTCGTTAGCTCGCCGCTAGCCAGCTGAGTTTTCAGAGATAACGACCCGGGGAAGCCCGAGATTTATCCCTTTTTAACGCTGTTGACGCACTGACGCGACCAATTGGGCTGACGGTTATACGACGAGGCTGCGAAGATAAATATTCGGAGGCTGACCGATAAGTGTTTGGAGGGGAAATGAATCTTGTGGTCAACGCGATGCAGTTCGATCGGTGCACGCTTATCGTGAAGAATCTTATCTTGTAGTGATATTGTGTGCTTGATCGTAGTTGGATTCCTTCAAAACAGGCTTCAATTTTTAAGCGATAGCGTTAATTGCGATTTATTAATGATACATTTAATTTATGGCTTAACTGTACTGGAATGCGGAAAATACCGAGTACATAAATTCATCAAAATAAAGTAGAAAGAACGTTCAAAAGTTAGTGGTTTATGTTTCTAGGCGATTTTGATTATAAGGAAAAAACATTGCAAACAACATATTTATATAGAAATAAAGTATTGCCTAACAATATCTTAGTTGCTAAAAAGTTGAACTCCAGATTTTATCATGCTTAAAAATGCAAAAACTTCCATCAATGATAATTTTTAGGAATTTCTAGGAAGTATTCCAAGGATTAATATTTGAAAACTGATTGTTCATTCAATGAAAATTAAATAACCGGTTTTACAGGTATTTGAGATTATTTAAGAATTCTTTCGAAACTTGTTTACAAACCCCGTAATATCAAGTATTTTTATTAAAGATTTAGAAAATTTCATGAATTTTTTTATAAGCTCATATTCTTCAATGTTTTTATATTGTATATAAATAATTGTTAGTAGAAATTTCATTGACCTCGAATGTTCCTTTAAAAAGGTTTAGAATTTTAAAAATAAATTGTAAGTAAACAACATACAAGTGTTTTTGTTTAAGATTTTTTTTATTTATTAATCACATTTACATTTTTCAAATATTTAAGCTACTTGCGGTACTGGCATATTTACAAAATAAAATTACGTAGCAACATGAATAACCTTCGTTTTGTAAAACAACCGGATGTACAATCTTCTCTGACCTGTTTTTCAAGAGATTCCACTTTTAATTTAATTAAATTACGTGCTTTATTTGTCACAATAAGTGCTGTTTAAATCGCTTTCATCTACAGTGTCGCCATTCCATTGTAAATACTAATGATTTTTGGAACATTTTTATAACTTTATTCTGAATAATGAAGCTCACAAAATATTAAATTTAAAGATTAACTTATTTTTAGAGATCTTTAAGTTTAAGTTAGCAAATCCTATTTTGCTATAATACAGCATTAACTTCATCAAAGGATTTACTAACAATAAATGGTAAAACTACTAATAGCTATTTTCAAGTAAACATTTATAACCATTTCGTCATTGAAGTAACTCTTTGATAAAAGCAATAGTTGACATTAAAAAACCAATAATTAAACAGAATATAATTCCAAAAAGTTTAATTTCGTACGAATTAGTAGGGGTTTCTTCATTGGTATTGTTGTCCAAATAAAAATTGTATGGGTCTACTAAAAAATATGTCATTGCTGGTTTGACGATTCCTGTTTCGTACATATTTTGAATTACGTGTCTGAATCTTTTAGCGTACAGTGAATTACTAGAAAAATAAAAAACTGAAGCAGGCAGCTGGATTGTCTCACCAACAACGCTATAAATCCAACCATTTTCAGACTGCGAGTTTTCCCGTGCGAACCGGTTACATGTTAGTAAAAAATCATAACATACATTTACTTCATTTCTGATCAACCCGTGTAAGCAGTAAACTGACTTATCGATCACCGTAGCATTATCCAGTTTATGAAAGCCTATATCTGACAGTCTGAGTTTTGTTATATAGTCTAGAAATAACGGCATGCCTGAATCAATGACATCTTGAACAGTCTCGAATGTGTAAAAATGTTTTTGAAAGAAACTGATGTTAAATATATCTTGCATAATTTGCGCTGATAACGATAATGATATTTAAGATAACAGTAAAAAAATTATTTTCTCCTTTGCCGTGTTCGGTTTGGAATAATCGGAAAGGCCGAGGAACACAATCGTCATATTATATATCGACAAAAATTCACTCTTTGTTAGAGTAAAATGTAATAAGCGAGATACAAGTGCCATAAACATGAACATAATGCTAACAATGCTTATCCATTTCCATGGAATAACAGTGTTTTCATAACCATATTGCTTGACAATTAACTGAAATTCTCTTTCAGCATAAGTAAAGAAAACTGACATCTTCCCTGAATAGGCCAAGATTATCCTTTTGTAGATGCACGAGCGTCTCGTCGATACTTTCGCCTTTTTTTAGCAAGGTTTATGGTAAAATTAAAAACTTGTGTCAAATAATAACTAACGAAGAGCTTGCCACTGTTTAATAAGTCAATTGCACCATTTTGATTTTTTATTAGAACATCATCATAAACTTTTATATGTTCAGAATCAAAGTTTATGCCAGTGTTTAAAGGATATCCATACAGATCATTTAGTTTGTCCAAAAATATTGTTGCGTTCGCATTTAATTTAACTCTTCTGTATAAACTATTGAAGGGGTTATATTCATTTAACACTATTTCCGTATTGCTTGTGAAATTGAGTAGTTTTAACCGATTATTATTTCTTTTTGAGTGCATGATTTCAATAATAGTTACATATAAAAATTTTTTTGCCCACAAGTCTTGCAGAAGAAATTGACTGTTTTCGAACGAATCTGTCACAATTGTAAATATGAGGTTATACCAACTTGGACCTGTCACATTTATGAATAAATTAAAATAAGAGTAGATACTGGTTATAATTGATGCGTCTTGCTCGTCAATGCACAAAACGTTTAATGTAGAATTGTCAACTAACAACAATCGTTTTGCATATGAATCCTCTTCGTTTTGTAACACATTAGACATTCCTTCAAGGTTTGTAACAATCGAGGGAAGATGAAGTACCATATATTTTTCAATCAACTGACAAATAGACGAAGAGTTGCGTGAAAATGAAACCAAGACAGTAGATTGTATCATTAAATTTTTCTTAAGATATTCTGCTACATGGTCTAACCACTTGATTTCTTCAAAAGAACGCGTTGTCAAAGATATCATCGTGAATACAAGTAACACCAACATATTTTTTAATTTTTGAACATTGTACGCAGTGCTATAATTAACTATTAACTATTATTTAAATTGTCTACTACTTTTTGAGATTTCTGGTCTTTAACTAGTGGAATGATCGAAGACTACGCTTCAGTCCCGGTTGCTTTCAAAACTGTTCTAAATTTTCCAACATTTCAAAGAGAGAGAAATATATTTTGTTGCGACAAAATGCTACAATTGTGTTAAATAAATACAATATTTTTCAATAGCTCCATAGTTATTAGGTCACTACAAAATATTTCACGTAAAATCGATCGATATTATGTGTTTAGAGTATTTTTCCTATTATTTTAGAAACACAAAGTATATCTCTTAGAATGTGCAACTGTACATCATAAACGTATCGACGTGTATAAAAAAATTGTTTTTAGCTGAACTAAGCTATACAATAATGAAAGAATCTTTTAGAAGGTTATATCTGTTTTAACAAAATTAATTTCTGTCTGCACTTTGACTGGCGCAAATAGCACATCTTTATCTGATGTATGTACATAATGTACATGCGGGTTAATTAGAATAATATTTAGACCGAGGTAAATGACTTTCCGCTAAAGAAAGATGCAAATCTTGGCTCAATATCGCGCGTAAAAATAAGTGTACTGATTCTTTTAGCTTTAGCTGTTGATTTTTTGCTGACATTTTACGTGCATGCATTAAGCTTTCTTTCTTTTATTACCTACCATTATTGTTTCTTGTTTAGAGATTTATCGTAGAACTCAATTACATGGCATTATTTGTCATGAGATAATGAGAAACGGTTTAATTAAACTGTCTTTTGATAATTACATTTCCAAAGTTATATTAGACGGCCAAAAATTTGATAAAAATGGTATATTTAAAATAAAAATTTCGTGCTCGCTCTTAATTCTATACAAGCGGAACAAAAGAACAATGAAACACATCCGGACTCCCATTGTGTAATCCAATAAAGCGAGAATCGCTACAGTCTCGCCTTAATTCCAACAATTACAAAGTCGTTCGGCGAATAGCGTCTGTGCTTTGACCAGGCACGGGTAGGGACACAAACACCGCGCCGAGTTTTGCCGGGGGGAGGGGAGGGACGTCACCAAGGACCTTGACGAGTGCTGAGGTTTGCTGGGTTACTTGTTTGGATTTGCATGTAATTGAAATCGTCTACGCGGCGACCTTCAGCCGGGGTTTGCTCTAGACCCGCAGACCTCAATATTGGCCGGACGATGCGCCGCCTCGCATCAACTCACCCCCCACAGGAGCCGCTGTCATACTCGCCTCCGCGATTCGCCCACTCGTTTCATTAACGTAATTCGGTTCACTTAGGAGGGAGTCGATTGCTGTATCAACCTCTGTATGGGGCTTCGAATTGCGGATGTTTATACATGGATGCAAAAGATATTTCAGGAAGAGACTTATTTTTTGGAATATCTTCTATTAGGTTTAAATTGAAATTGTCCTAGACACCCTAAATCTAAGGGCTAAATTTTACAAAGTGTTATTTTCCAGGTCATCTAAGATAGAATTCTCAAAAAAAAAACCATTTTAATAAAGAGAATATTATTTCAATCAATTTCAATCTGTACTGTTCAATGAGCACAACTGCATTTTTCTTTGCTTTAAATAGTAGAGCCTTTGACGGAGCGGAAGTACAGCTAAAAGAAATTATCTACAGTAGAAATGCAGAAATGAATATTAAAATACTAGAACTAAACTAATTAAGTGGAGTACGCTTATGTAGTTAAATGATTCACCAATACTAATCATTCAAAATAATTAAATTGCTTAATATTGCTGAATTGGTAGAAAAATATTTAGAAAAATATATTTTTAATACTTAAAATATATTAAATTGTGAATAAATGATATTAGATATATTTTATCTTAAGCTATGCAAGTGTTAATATTTGGGCTATACCGTCACCTACAGGTTCAACCGGGTTCAACGGATTACCTAATCTATTTTGATGGGATTGCGCTTAAATGGTTGGTAATTGATGTCGTTATTGACTGAAAAGTTGTAAGCATTAACAATATTTTAGTAAATATTTCGCAGGTTTCAAAAACTAAAATTTGCCTAAATTTCTAAAATTCCTAAATTTTTTATAAATTGTCTTAAAATAGTTAGATGACTCTAGGTTTATTTTATCACTAGTTTTAATTTTTGGGCGCTGTCGTCACCTGCAGGTCTAACGGATTAATTTATTTTGATGGGGTTGGGCTTAATTTGTTGGTAATTGACGCTGTTACTGACTGAAAAGAGCTATAAGAATTAAAATTATTTAAGTAAATTAGTGTTGTATTTTTAAAAGTATATTTTTCGAAATACTATATTTCTTTTTTCCTGAAAATTTTATTATGAGAAATTAAAATGTGGTAGACCGCCTTAATTTAATATCGTAACGGTATTGATATAATTAATAACTAATAATCAATAATCAATAATAATTGGATGTAATAAAATAGTTTAGGCCACATTCCTTTACAATATTGCCGACAGAAAATTAATATGCGAGCTTCAGAAACGTCCACTATACATAAGAGTAACCATTTTTTTAAGGATAGCAAAAATAGTTTACTCTAGACCTAGGTAGTCTTCACCTTTCTTTGCGATCAGAGGCTATCTTGAGGCTTACTGCGCAGAAAAAATTCTAAGACAATTTTCGGTGATAGTGGCTTAAAATATTAATTGTTGTTACTAATCTCGAACAGAGAAATAATCCTGCTGTGAATAGTAGATAATGGTCAGTAGCAGATGACTCTCCCCTAATTAATTTCACCAAATAATTACTCCACTACGGCTAAATAATTATCCTTCCGAAAAATTACTGTTTAATGATGATAAGGGAACCGCGGCGGAATATTCAATTATCGCTTATCGGAATTTTGCAATTAGGTCCTGCGCAAGGGTGGGGCCGGATTTTAATCACCTTTAAATGAGCGAGCCACGCGGCTCGTCGAAAATGCACGTCGCAATTAAGGGGAAAAATTGTTTGCCTATATGTCCGGGCATGAATTGTATAGTTATTTAAATGCGCAGTCAGACGCACGCACACATGCGCCCGGCCGTTCAATTAGCACTTTAATTTGCGGCATTCGCGAGAGAGAGCGCGGCCGGGTGCGTTTAACAAAAATGAATATTCCGCGTCATATCCGAGCGAAGATTTCACTTTTGCTCCCCGGCGGGCTGCATCGGGCGAAGTGATTTTACAGGAGGGCCATTCTGTCAGCGGCAGCGGCTCGTTTCGTTTAAGCAAAATGTATGTATGCAAGATCGATGCTGGATAATCCGCTGATCCCCAGCCAATACGGATTTCAGATTCTGTAAATAAAAAATGAAAGGGAATTTTGCGATTGAGTGTCAAAGAACTTAAATTGATTACTCAAGTTCGTTATTAATTTTAATGAAAATTTATGACGGTCTCTAACGTTTGAGAGCTATTACGATGCGGTTATGGTGTAACATTTTAGTTGATATTTTGTTTTATAAAATTAATAATTAGAAGCAAATAGTTAGTAATCTGCCACTGCCACTTAAATTGATGAAATTTTAGAAATTTAGGCAAATTTTAGTTTTTGAAGCCTGCGATCTATTTGCTTAAATATTGTTAATGCTTACAACTCTTGAATCAATAACGGCATCAATTACCAACAATTTAAGCGCAACCCCATCAAAATAGATTAGGTAATCCGTTGAACCTGCAGGTGACGGTGTAGCCCTAATATTAACACTTGTATAGCTTAAGATAAAATATTTCTAATACCATTTTAGTAAAGTTAAAAGTATATTTTTCTAAATATTATAGTTTTTTTTTCTGAATATTTTCTTGAGAGAAATTAAAAGGTGGTGGACCGCCTTAATTAAAAGTCGACTAAAAAGAAGATTAAAATCTGGTTTAAATTTAAAGAATAGTCTTTGAAATTCAAGATTTCTGATTTAAAATATAACTTTTTCTAGTCTGATATAAAGTACACAATATTGATTTTAAAGTAATTTACCTAGTTATTGTTTCACCTGATTAGAGTTTTGTTTCATCATTATGAACGCAATTATTTTGTAATCTGGTAAATAAATTGATACTATTAGAAATCACCCAGAAATTAAACGATAGTTTAATCAAACCATAAACTGATCAATTATTGTTGAATGGTCAAAATAATTAAGAGTTTTTGGCTACTTTCTAGGCAAAAAACTGGTAACTTAAACCTTGATAATGACTACTAGCTGGACGTAAATAAACTAGGTAAATAAATGGAACGACTTGACTTATGAGTAACTGTGTTGTACGTTTATTTCCGGTTGTGTTGTGATTTTTTATAATTCAACAAGTAGCAACTACATCATAAAGAGCTATTTGAAATATCTGTTATGATTTCAAAAGCTTATATTTACTCGAAGAGTATAAATTGACGTGAAGTATACTTTTCCGACTTTTATCTGCTAAATAAGCTAACCAATCAGAGTTCCTCTTCAGCAAATGGAAATAATCAACAAACTTCTTCGACATAAAACAATTCCACATCTCATCACTCCATTCCTCGCTTCTTTCGAAGTTGACAATTTCTCGTGCCAACAAAGTGGAGAAATTATACCTTTATTTGTTATATCTTTTACAATTGAAACAATCGATTTTTTTGATTCATTATTTAAAACTGTTACGAAAAGTGTGTTTGCCAGCAAAAATGGTAATTAATCAAGTCGCTCAAAGACCTTTTAAGTTTTTTTTCGGTTTACCTCCTACTGCAGTAACAAATGATGTGTACACCGCAAAAGTTATTTTTAAACTTGCTCTGCATACTTTCAAAATTCAGGTAGAGAATTTTCACTCAAATTTTAGATATATTCTTCTATTTTATGTATTCTAAGCTTGGCATTGTACTTTCGACCCAACTATAATGTTTTCCCGAATATACTCATAAAATGCAACATTGTCTAAAAACTAGCCTGCTCAAATATTTCGATTTTCTTATGTTTTTTATTTTATACCTACGAGTTTTTAGACAAAGTTGTCATTGTTTGAAAATTTAAAATGTGTACCGTAAGAAATTACTTGCGTCTAGTGTAAATACATCTACGAAGACTCGAGTGACATTTCGAGCGGGATAATGTTATACTGTACACAATATCAAGCATCTTACACTTGTATTGAACGAGCGAACAAAATATTTTACTATTGACTTATCGATACCGCTTGTAAACACACGAGGAGGTCGCGTACTAGCGCGATTTCAAGCTCCATAAATAACCGCGCTGGAGGAATTTGTTACTTCAGCGATGGCGTAAACAAAGGGCGAACTCCGGACTACGGGTCAGGAGACTGTTTAAAAAAAGAAATCGAATGAACCCTCGGGTTGCCCGAGCAAACAGGCGGCTCGCATTAGCGGAGGGTTCAAACAATGAGAGGATCTCGCATGCGGGTGGTCCCCGCGCGGCCACAATGCGATTGCGCCTCTTCTCCTTCGAAGGTGAATAATTACACACCTTTAACGAGCGTTGCCCATTGCCGTCTAATGAGTCGGTTGACTTAATGAGGCTGCGAAGCGGCCTACATCGATTCCTCCTCCCAGCGCAATTTTAATTTCGGCCCGATATTCTTGCAGGTGGAGTAAATGATTGCGTTTCGTTGGCAGATTGACCATTTATCAGCCAAGCAATTGTATCCTTGCGATACGTTCAATTGGGATGTTGTTGCATGAAAAATAGAATAAAATTTCATTAACTATCTACGATAGGTATAGAATATCGAGAAATAATCGACGCGTATTTTTCCTTTTTTAATTAAATGGCTGTTCAATAAAATATCGTATTTCTAAAATTCGCATAACTATTATGACGAAATTTTATCTTGCTATATCATTGATAATACCTGTTAAATTGGAAAAAGTAAAATACGTGTCGATTATTTTTCGATGCCCTATCTGACGGATCTAATGAAATTTTTCATGTAAAATTTGATTAATAAATCGTGCAAATATTGGAAAAATTATTGGAACTTTATTTTTAGAGCTTCGGTTATTCAACTCTGTGTTGTACATCCTCTTATTATAGGTAGGTGATACAAATGATCATACTTAACATTTTCAGTTCTCTTTTCCTTAACTACTCACTATTTTCAGAAGAGTTACACCTATAGTATATCTAAAAACATCTGACTTTACTTTAGTATTAGTGAAGAAATTAAAAATTCTAAAATCGGAAAACTATTTTTCTCAAAATAGGGAAACATAATCCTACGCTCTCGTTACCCGCCCAGTAAATTTTTACTCTGACCTGGCAGCTACGAAAAAAGAGCTGATTAGCCATTAACTCGAGCCGCGACACGGATATCGAATAAAAGTGTTAAATGACGCATACCCGCAGTACACCGTGGGAAGGTGTCTCCCTCCAGAGTACCGGCGTCCCATTTAGCCAGAGCGGCGTAACCGAGAGATGAGAGATCGATCTGCCGGCGAGGCTCGAAAATTCACTCGGCTTCCGCTCGCGAAATTGAATAATTGCTGGATAGAGAGTCACCCGGCGCGATTGCGCTGCATAATGAAAGAAAAGCCGCGGAATGCCCCGGGGGCGACGCCCCCCCCCTCCTCCTCCAACACCCCCGCGATCCCGAAGACGCGGCGCTATACGCCTTTTTCCATTGTACGGATCTACCGCTAATACATGCGGGTTATATAACCCCCTCGGGGAGGCCAACAGGCGGCCCTTTGTGCCGCGCTAACAATGCCCCGGGAATTTTAAAACGCGACCGAATTATGTCTGTTGATATATTATGAGTACGAAAAAATCTAGGTTTTTTTTTCCTTCTTCTTTCTTTTTTTTCTACCTCCAGATACTCGCTAATTCTTCGGCCTCTTTCGTTATATGCGGGATGGGATTTTTTTTCTTTTACGTTTGGAAGGAGTATTCTGCGGTTCGAATTTTCTGCATTCTGATTGTGCATTGTTTTTCTTATTACTTTTTTGCGCTTTAGCCAACATAATACAGTAATTTTTTTACATTACACAGTAATTGTCGGTAACAGTTCAGTATAGTGTAAATTCATCGATATTTATCATTGAATTATTTCTTGGGAAGTAATAATAGAGTCATTCAATTTTTATTGAAAATTTAGTAGTCAAAATTGTAAAATAACACAATTAAGTGTGTCCGCTATGCATAAGGTAAGTCTGGTGAAATTTGACCAAAAAAATCGTTTTTTATGACAATTTATTTCCTTCCAGGAAACATTTAAGAGTGTATTAAAATATTTCAACCAAGATTTATTGTCTTTAGTTTATGAAACCGTATAGATATGCATATATGAAATCGTAAAATTTAGGTCATTTGCTGCCCCATTTTCGTTTATTAAATGACTATATCTCGTGTACGAATTAGCTCCACACAGAACATTTTTATTATTATTTTTTAATCTCACCTTAATTTATAAAAAATTGATTTCCAACCCAATCTTTGTTCTGCGAATCATCACTGGTCCACCTGCATACTCATCAGCGACTCGGAGGAGCGTCGGAAGTTACTGGGTTTAAGGAAAGTGTATCAGAATCCCATCGAACTTTTTTGACATCCCCCCACAAAAATTTCTGAGGCACTCACGTTGCGCATACAGATGAGCGCCGACGAGCTATGCTAAGCGTCGTTTTCCGCGGTGGCGAATTATTTTTTCCCGACCCGCGTACGTGCGCGGCAAGCCGATCGACGATAATGACCCTAGTTGTTTGATCAACGACAAAAAAAATAAATAAAAAAAAAAACAATAAAACACACCGGCGTGCACATCGATGATTCACCCCGCGCGTCGGATCGCGTGACCCCGATGCATCTGCACGCCGCAAACTCCGAGATGGGTTTACAGATATATATCCTAGATAAAAATCCGCAGCCCCGGGGACTAAACAACGGAATCGCTAAAAAGCGTCGAAAGCCCGCAATCCTTCTCTTTCTCTCTCCCTCTAAAAAAAAAGACGCTCGCGGAAAAGCGGTGCTCGAAAAAAATGGAGAGAAAAAGTCGGAAAATGGGGGAAAAAAAGAGCGAGCGAGTCTTTGTCCGCTGTGACTTCTCACGGACGTCTCTTCGCGCGGCCTCCGTCTTTATCTCCCCCCTCCCCCTCCCCCGAAAAAAAGAAGGGGTATTTATATAAACGGCAGGGAGTAAGCCCTCCTCGTCTGTTCCTCTCTCTCTCTTTCGCGCGGAGCTCGAGGCGACGCGCGCCTCTACATAAAGTCGCTGATAAAAATGCAGAACGGAGGTGTCATGGGACGGAGAAAGAGAGAGAGAGAGAGAGAGAGGGGGTCGCGGCGCATCCCCCCGAGCGATCGGCCCCGCTGTCATCATCGTATCGCCCATTCTTATCGCGGAGAAGAAACCGGATGATATCGCCCGAGCGGCGCGTTTACAAAGGGGTGGGGGGGAGGGGTGACACGGATGACGCGCGCGGCCGCGGGCCGCCTTTTCGAGGCGCTCGCCGCGAGGCTGGGATTGCGCGCGCGGCTTTGTTGCGCCCGCGGATAATGCGCGCGCGGTTGTATTTCATTGCGTCGCCCCCGAGTGTCCGTTAACGCCGCTAAAGAGGGTGACGTTGCGTCGAGGGGCTTACGTCTCCGCGATAATGCGCTGCAGTCACAATACGACGTATACCGCTTCTCGCCCGCGTATGTTTATCGATGGTTTGAGGAGGGATGCGTAGTACTGGAGTTTTAGTAAATTCTGTGCGATGTTTGCGTGGGTGGCAGGGAGTATTTAATTGCTTCGAATCGAGGGTCGCTTCGCTTTTTGCGCTAATTAATTATTTCCCGTTTAAAGAGTGGTTGGGAAAGTTTCGAAAATTTTATCTCTGGACTTGCGTTAGTTAAGTGTGTATACATAGTATACATTTTTAGAGTGAAAAGTTAGGGAAATATTATCCACTAATTAATGATTAGTAGAGTACATTTACTGTTTCAAGTGGTATTTCACTGATTCAACTTTAGAGAGTTTGTTTTTAAATTTACAATGGAATTTAAGGCCGCTGAATGATCTTTTATAGAAAAAACTATAATCAGATCGAAAAATTTTCAGTATGATTACAGTTAGCACGAATAATTTATAGTCTAAAAGCAGTGAATCCTATAAACAATTTCTTTATAAGTTAGTCTTTTCTGTTAAGATGGCTTTATTGCAAAGATTACGGCTATAAAAATTTTTTATTTTTAGATTACCTATTTGAGCACTTCCTTTCTTTATAACAAAAATTTTCATTACACGTATTTGCGAGTAGTGTACAAAAAATTAAAATTATGTTAAAATTGAAAACCTGATTTAATATTCAAATTCTTGAAGTTCCACTTTTAAAAGAGCAGGCAAGTTTAGGCAATTTCCAATTTTTTCTATTTTAATCTATTTTTTAAAATATAGATACAGTTGGAAGCGGTAAGTAGTAAAAAATCGGGTCGGAGTTAAAGACAAATATCGATATCACTATCGCACGTCGATAGACGAGAGAGTTAAACTTAACCTCTTTTTTTATCGAGCAAGCTGTAGAGGAAGTGACGAAAGATTTACATTCACTTCATAAAAGAACTTGTGAATTTCAAATATATCACCGTCTGAAGTCTTTCAAGCTTTCTGTTCAAAAATATCGCATTCGTGCGCCATATAAATATGGGAAGATATTAAAAATAAAGATGTTGTTAATTGATTTATTAATTGTTACTGTTATAAGTTTTTTTCCAAATAATTGGTACATCGCTTTATGAATAATTTGTTGAATGAAATATAGTAATAAAGTAAGTCTTCGTCAGATATCGTGTGCGAGGTATTTGAAATTTTTTTTGGCAAGCGCATGCTTCCAGCATATTTGTCGGAACAGTGATTGCATTGGTATTCGTTTTTGCACTCCTTTGTTATATGACCAATTTGCAGACACGAAATACATAATTTTAAATGCATATACAATAATTTTTTAAGGGCCTTTCTGGATACTCCGGCCTATGATGTATCACCAACATTTTTTTTCGAACACTTTGAATACGATATCGTTTTATATAGTCGGGTAAGTTGAGGTCAATCAAGTTAATAAATAATTTTGTATGCATATCGAAAATACTAATCCAGACTGTGATTAAGCAGTGCAGCTGCATCCATATATACGGGCAATGTCATTAATGCGGTTATAGATTCCAATCCTTCAAGAGTCACTTGATCATCGACCTCCAAGTAAGAAATTAGGAAGATAAGTGACATAATTCTTGGAAATCTGCGCCAGACAAGAGAATCTGGCTAGTCAGCGTGATCGACTCATCAGCATCTTAAACAAGTGAAATAGCATTAGTTCCATTCACGATAACTTAGTTGTTCTCAAATCGGACAATTGAAGGTACGGATTCTATAACCGCATCAGTGCCATTGCCCCCATCTGGATGCTGCTAATACAGTTACAGAATCGGAGCCCTCAGAGCCCTCAGTGCTCAATTATATAATATTGAGCGACTACTGCTCATCCCAGACTGAATTAAAATCGTCGATATGCACCGGCAATGAAATTCTTATTAGCTCGATCCCTCTTGAGCAGAGCTGCCTTTTACCTCAATCATCGTCTCGTCCGCGTCAGTGAAACGAGCGCAGGTACAAAAAACGGCGAAAGGAACGAGCGGAAAAGTTCCCCTGTCTTTCGCGGCGGACCGCGCGATCGAGGCGAGCTCGGAAAAAAAGGGAGCAGAGGGCGAAGGGCAGAGGCAGCATCCAGCGACAGGTGGAGAATCGATCGGCGGCAAGAAGTGCGGCGCTGACGAGATTATCGAGTGGAGGAGGCCGTCGACGGCCACACCGCGCGACGGGAGTCTCGGCGACGTCGTCGCAGGGCCCGCGCCGACCTTGTTACCGCATTAGATCGGCCAAATGACATTTGCCACACTGGAAACTCGACGCGGCGCACCCCTCCCCTTGACAGCCGGCAAAGACGCCAAGCCGTTTTGCTTGCGGCCTTTGCAAACTGACTGTCACGGCTACCGGCGGCGCTCGCTCCCCCGCCTAAGTGGGATAATTTCATCACGCTCGCGCTTGAAGCTTTCAAGCTCACTCTCTCTCTGTCTCTCTCTCTCTTTCTCTTCCTCTTGCATACACTTGCTTGCTCGGGTGATGTGACCTCAGTGTGCGTGTTCACTGTAACGACGAGCTCGCTTGACACGGAATCTGTTGGTCCTTATTTGCCTTTTTGATTAAGCCAGACGTTGCACCGTGAACTTTCGCAAGGGTATTTTTCGATTTAGAATAGTTGTGTATAAAGGGTAACATTTTTTTAGGACAGTTGTACAGGAGTGATTTGAGGGCTTCCCAAGTCGATTTTTATTTTTAGTATAATAGGCGCAGGTTTTTGAAAGAAAATAAATTTTTTACTTTTGTTCGGTTTGTCTGAGACTTCTAGGTACTTAAGTTATTACAGAGTCAGAAGAGAATTGAAGTTGCAACTAAACTAAATAACTTTTACTTTACTTTAAAACGAAGTAACTTTTACTTTACTTCTATTTATAACGACCAGATCAATGCGTTTTGCAGGTTTATTATACTTTCAAATAGGCGATAATAATAAAAAAATTTTAAAGAGTAGTAAGGAAGTTCTTGTCAAAATTCAACTGTTATTATAACTTCATTTGATATGAGTACTGTGATTTCAAAGTTTGATAGGTAGCAATGAACGGTCTATTAAATTTTGCTTCCTCCTAGAGGAACTTTGTATTTATAATAAAGTAATAAGTTTGCAAAAAAAAACAATAAATGTTTCAAGAAACCTTCATTAAAATTAGAGTTATTTTATGTCCGCTTGTTGTTGCTTACAATTCACATTAAAACAACTAATCTCACCCTACTTATGATAAAAACCACGACTTTGTTTTTAGAAACTTTGTTTCAAACATTTTTGGATCAAAATGCACATTCTTCATGAAAACTTTGAGTGTATACTTGCGTATTATTTCTTTCTCTTTTCGTTTACACAGCAACGGGACACAGATGTTACTCTGTACATCCCCAAGTCCACTTATATTTGAAGTCAGTCAGCAGCCAAATTACGAAAGAGAAATTCCAGCCAGCGGCTCTCGCTGCTTAAAAATAAAAAAAAAAAAAAAATTCTCCGGTAAAGAAAAAATATCCCGAGATTAATCCATGCATCCATAGATCATCAATCGGTGCGGATGCACCGGGAACTGTTTTTGACGGGAGGAAAATTGCCGTCAGCTCCCCGTTCTCCTCTCCTCCTCATTCTCGCTTCCTCGCATTTCCCTCGACTCTCTCAAAGGCTGATCCGTCGTCGCCGTCGTCAGCTGCAGCGGCGCTTCTCGTGCGACTGACCGCTTGCGCAAAGTCTCGCGCGCGCATGCCGTGGGGGGGGGGGCAGCTCTTTGGCCATCTCTGGCTGCCGCTACTTTGTACGTCCGCACTGTAAATATTAGCGGAGGATGATGAGGGCCTCCGAGCGTCTTCTTTCTTCTTTGGGCCGCGACGCTTTTCTCCCGCGTCTGCCGCCTTTCAATGGGCTGTGACGAAAATAACGTCGGCTGCCAACGCGGCTGTTACCCCCACCCCTCGAGCCACCTCCTCCGCGATTTCGCGTCTCGAGCGCTGAAAATTTTTCCCCACGAGTCTCGGGAGGTGCCGCCCGCTTATTGGGAATCCGACTTATTGGGTTGGGGGGGGGGGGGGGGATTTTCAAAATGCTCCAGGCTTTGTTGCGAGGGGTTGCGGCAGATGCCGCGCGAACAGGGGGTACCGAAGTTTGCGCGCCCGGTGCGGAACGATGTTGATAGTGTCGGACTCCTTGTGCCAATATCGGGACGTATCGGGAGTAACTTTTTTATTAGATCGTTTGTGTATTGCAGCTGTCTAATATATATGTATTTAGTTAGTATACAAATGCCGTATCGATTATTTTTCAATACTCAATTAGACGGGTATATTGAAATTTGTTTGTAGCTTATCTAATAAATTATTTATTTATATTTCAATTCATTATAATATTATTTTGCAGTAAGTATAGTATTATATATTAAAGTAGGTAGATTTACTTTTAATTCTTTTTCGAATAAAAGTACAGGAGGTGACCTATAGACACTTTCAGAACATATGATAAAGAAATAATTATGGTACGTTTTACAATACGTTTAATTAAGCTATCTTAATGAAACATAAGGAGAATTAATTTAATTTAATTTATTCTCTTTTATATTTCATATTTCCCACTTTTTTAAACATTTATATGAAATTTTTCTACAAAATAAAAAATGTGTTCATTGGACTGAAAATACGTGCATAAAACGATGAGAATATCATCTAGCGTTTGTTTGAAAAGCACGCAGTATCCTTTATGATGACCTTTTCGAAGCTTTTCTTGGAAACAGCGAAGAAACTGTCACTTTGTATGCGTATGGTACGAACGTGGCTATCAA
This sequence comes from Eurytoma adleriae, assembly GCA_900480045.1. Taxonomy (NCBI): domain Eukaryota; kingdom Metazoa; phylum Arthropoda; class Insecta; order Hymenoptera; family Eurytomidae; genus Eurytoma; species Eurytoma adleriae. Next base: position 23,657 of record UXGC01000919.1, read on the forward strand.
TTATGGCAAGTATTTTAGAGGATGTAAAAGAGCATTTTTGAAAGAAATTTTTGTCAAAGGGTTAAAAGCAAAATGTCAAACTCCGGCGCTTGAAAATCCTGTCACTCTCTTACTCGCTCCATCATATTGAGTGGTTCTTTTGGACGCAGCGAAAGAACCCAGGACCACCACGCGAAAATCGCGTTCGCTCATTACGGACAGCTTCCCAGGATGAGGATCACGAAAGTCCGCAAATTCGTCAAAAGTTAAATGTTAATTACGGATGATTACATTGAAAAATACTTTTACAAATTCTTGCTATTATATTCGAAAACACGACGTATCAAAGCTAACAAAGAATTTAAATAAAAGGAAAGAAAAGATCATTCTAGTATTTGCGTTAGGTAGATTTTGCATCGAAATAAAGTAGCAGTATATCAAAGTGCATTTTTCAAAGAAATGTTTGTACTTTTTCTCAATGAGTTCGCATTTTTCCAAGTCAACCTTATGAGCAAGTCGACATCAAGGCTGACGTGCCGATATTCAAAGGTGTATAAAAATAAAGCACGATCTTTGATCCACTTCCTGGAACTCCGGCCATTGTGTTGCGAGGAAGCCAAATTAAATTTTCGAAAAGCTCGAAAGGCACGATATTCGAAAAAAAAGCTCGCTTGAAAGTCAAGAAGCGGATGCTGCCCGGTGAGCCGAACGTAAGCAAATTAACCGTTTTGCCGCCGGGCAAAGGAGTCGTCGCCGAAGTAGTAAAGCCCCGGCTGCAGTCAGACGCGCGCCCGACCCGCACGATGATTTTGTTTACCTTTATTTGCCTCTCTCAGCCACTTTGCCGGAGGAAAATTCCGGCGCGTATTTAATAACCTCGAAGTGCCACTGCGGAATGCATCCACTTCGCTGCGCTTCGAAAATCGCCGAAAAACGAATGGCAATTCCGTCGGAAAACCACGAGAAAACTAGTCGCTTCGCGCGCGCGCGAAATCCTCGATGCGTTAGGTGCGCCCGGCGAATCTCATTTGCAGCTTGAATGGCGCGCGGCGAAATATTCGCGACAAGAAGTCCCCGGGCTTTCGCGGAAAATGTCAAACCACGGGCGAGCCCCTCTGTTGCATGCGGATTAGCTGTAGTTGCGCGCGCATCAACTTTCCACGCGACATTGAGTCGCTTTTTTCCCGGGTCTTTTTCTTTACCTTTGCGCTTTTAATTTTGTGTTCTCGCAAGTTACTTTTGCTGCTCTTTTGAGAGCGACTATTATTGCTCTGAGACGAAGATATGTCTTTTTGAGAAATGGACGAGTTTTATAAATAATGAACTTTTATTTCATCATCTTACTAAATTTAGAACAAACTTGAAAAATATATAAAAAGTTACAGCATAGTGTCTACAAAATTTTTCTATAAATTTAAGTAAACTTAATATAAACATTTAACAATTTACTGAATTGTTTCTCTTTTCGAGTTTGTCCAAGGTTTTGTAAAATCCATTGCGACTATTGCGTTGCGTGGCGATCAGGTGCGAGTGAAAAGGGTGGGAGGAGGGGAATTTGATGGTATTTAAGCGACGACGCGCATTGCGCGGGACAGAGACTGGCCAGCCCGCGAGGAAGTAACATTTAACGGAGCGATACTCTGGCGTTGATACCTGCGATAAGGCGATACCAAGCGACTTCGTTAACCCTTCGACGTTCATCGTTTGGGGCTAGAGCATCTGCTGGTGATTGCGGCGATCATCGTCGAGTTTTTCGTTGCGTCGACATCCTGAGGCACAAGCCGAAACTTCCGGAAGCAAACTGAGATTTGGATACCATCACAGCACAACCGAGAGTTGGCTCTACGACCCGGACCCCGGCTGACGGCGATTGTGCTCGGCGACGCGTAAGGTTTTTTTACGTACTTGCCCAAATTGCGAGAGACGATTCTGGAACGGATTGAACCCGTGTGTTGTATTTTTTTTTTTTTTGCGTGATTTTATAATCGTTAAATCTCGACGACGCGTGTAAATTATTGGCGCGCAATTCACATATCGACTTTGCTTTTCGGAGTAAATTATACGCATTTGAGTTTGATTGTTTTCTGGCTTTTATCGCGTATGAATGTAACTTGAGAGAGCGATGTGATCATGGTCAGGCGACCAAAGTAAATTGCATTTAAACAAACGAATAATAAAATGACGCTGGTGTACATTTGAGCAATTTTTTCCTTTGTAGAATTGAACAGAATAATGAATGAAAGATTTCAATTAATCTTAGAAATAGTATTTGTACCTTGGAATCCTCTAAAAACATATGAGATTAAAAAACATTCTATATATTTAAAAAATTTCGAGATCTTTTTAATATCTCGTATTTTGAGCCACATTTAAAATGAAAGCTGCATATTAATAAGGTTACATAATTTTAAATTAAAAGAAATAGTAGTCAAGCTGTCGTAAAAATAAACGTCAGATTTGTATGATCTCTAATCCCGGCTTACACACAAATCCAAACAAAAATCATGCATTAAATTGCTTTTTGTTTATAACACAGAAAACATGAAGGTATTATTATTGTATATTTTTCATTTTAAAAAGTAGATAAAGTAATTTTAAATTTTACATTTTAATATTTGTCTTATGGTTTAATACAGGAGGAAGGATAAGAACTCATTTAGACATTATCCCATCTCAGATTAATTTTTCATTCTCTACTGGGTTTTTAAGTGAACCATTGCGATAAATGCCTCCGCTCTTTTGTGTAACATTGATTTATTTGAAGGAACGGGTTCAACAAATAATGCACTACAGTTGTCATTGATTTTCCTGTAGGTATTTGAAAAACGTATTTCATTTAGGATTAAGGGTACGACACAAATTCAATATTTTCACTTCTTATATTTGAAATTTACTTTATTCATGTCGAATATATGACAATTTATATGTGTGGCATTTTTGAGGAAATAAGCATAGAAAGAAAGTTACTATTGCTGTTTCAGCAATTGCGAATTGGCGCGCTTTGCGGAAAATACGATTTCATAACATTTCAGTTGCGGTAACTAGTTTAAAAGTTGCGATAATGAGTTTAAAAAAAAAGTTACATCTTACACAGGTAAGTTTTAATTTAAAAAAATGACTAAGTATGAGCGTCTCAAACGAAAAAGATTGAACGATTAATCAAAAGGTTTTGTTTCTATATGTATTTGATCCACCATCCAGATTATTGCTATTTTTGTCACAAAAATACCGTAAACACTGTTCCAAAAACTTTGAAAAACTTCCACATGGGAAACTTTACCGAAAGTAGCGTAAGTATATCCGCTTCCTGGGATTCCCACCGTTAGAGTTATAAGTATATACGTTTCAGTGATAAATTCATACCGAAATAAAAGAAAGTTAATAAAAGCACATCCAGCCTAAATTTTAACTTACGAATTTGAAACTTATTTATTTCCGCAAAAAAAGATTGTCATTTGTATTCGACTGCAAAGCAAAGGCATTCAAATTTGCATAAAACAAAAACCGCAAATAAATCCTCGAGACCATCTGCGTCTTTGAAAACTTCTAGATCCCTCTTCTACCAAAAGGACCTCGCTTGTGTCAGTCATGGGCATCAGGGTGGAAAAAAACAGTCGAAACCAAACTAGATACATAGTCTTTCTATTTTTATATTCTGTAAAAAATCAACCATAAATTGACCAGTATATGCATTTTCTGGCCAATTTACAGTTATTTTTTACAGGATGCTATTCAGCAATAAAAATACATTCATAATAACCTTGCAATAAAATAAATGCAACAATAATTAAACGGATTCTTGGTAAAGCAGATATCCTTAAATAATATTTTCGATTCTATGAATAGAAAATATCACAGCTCACTATGAAGGAGAGTGGGAGGGGGTGGGCGAAAGGTAGAGTGAAAGAGAGACGGAGAAACATCGACGACTTCGACGAAGGATGTCCTCGTCCCCGCGAGACCGTCGGCGGCCCACAGGTGGGGAGGGTGGCGCGAAAAACTAGTCCGCGCGTGTGCGCCGGGGCTGGCGTGGGTGCACCGCCGCCGCCGCCGCGGCGGTGGTGGGGGCCGCGCTTGCCGCCGGGCGGGCTCGGCGCGCGGGCCGCTCGCTTCAATCCTCGGCCGCGTGTCCGAGGCGTCGCGCGCTCGCGAGATCCGGTGCGCGCCCGAGGGGCTGCTGACACGAGGTGGTGGACGGGCGGCGCGCGCGATATGCAGGCGGCACGGGGCCGGCGCCGGCCCCGCGCGTGACGCCGCGGGAGTACGATGCCGATCGGGCCCGAGCCGACGGGCCGGCCGCACCGGAGGACGGGATGCCGCCGAGTTGCCCTGGCCTCGCCGCGGGCCCCCAGCCTACTACGTCGTCTACCGCTACCGAGGCCTACCGAACTCTGTCAACCAAGTCCGATATTTTTACCGATTGATAAGGTGAGCGGATCAGGGCTCGCGCGGTGAGACCAACTTTTTTTTCCCCCGTTTTTCGTTTATCGCTCAGCGATTTGTTTAAGCTTTATTTTTTAACGTTACATTATGAATAATTGTTCGTATTTATATGTACTCTTTTTTTTATTTTTATGAGGTGTGTTTGGACTCGATGAATTTTTAAGCTGAATTTTATGAATTAGTTTGCATTTTTTACAGAAAGTCTGTACCTTTAATATTTAATAGAATCGATGCACGTTATTTGTGCTCGAATAAAAATGAGGTTGAACGACTAAAATATTTGCTCAAAATAACGAATAATTATATATGCATATTATTCGATATGTATGTACACTTGAAATAGCTTAAAAATGAGTACAAGTTCATTCTAAAATAATATCGTGTCGAAAATTTGTATAACTTCTAATATCCAGTCCACTGAACATTATTAAACAGTAGGTATAATTTTTACATAGTAGTAAATTAAACATATTTTCTTGGATAACTTTATAGTTGACGATCGAGCAGCATGATCTGTGTTACATTTCAGAAGTTATGCACGAAAGCTTTTGAAAGAGACCGACTTTCATCAAGTGCGAAAAAGTCTAAACGTTGGTGTGATTTACATTTTAGGTGCTTTTTGTGTCAAATGGAGGAAAAAATACTAGTGTCTCAGTTCTGCATAGTGAAAATATTGACGTGCGAGAAAGAATGAAAAGGAAAAAGAAGTGCTCTATTACATTTTAAAAGAGAACGAGTAAAAGCGTTACTATTTGCACAAAATTTTTCAATTAATAAACTATTGCAACAAAGTTTTATAAATATGTTTTATTTCTTTTTTTATTTCAAAGACTGAAAGTTATTAACCAGATCAATAAGTAATCTCCGTTTCCACAAAGTTTCATTAAAAAAAGCCTGCATCAAATTACAAAAAAATATTTCAATTTTATAAGGTTCATTCAAAATTAGTAGTAGTTTGCGATGCCAGTGCGTCAGAGGTGGTTTTCGGACGAGCTTGAGCTTAGCACCCGAGCGAAGCGAGGGTGATAATTCCCACGAGTCCAAAATTCACTTCTGACACGAGTATTGAACAATTATTTATGCAACGACGGCGATTACGGCTGATTTAGCAGACCCAAAAATGCGCAAGAGTGCGTGAAGCAGTGCTCTACGCACAGAGTTGCATAAAAATCTTTATTAGCTTTCAAAGTTAACGCTAAAACTGAAGAAAAAGAAAAATGTATTTTATTATTTACCAGAAAACTTTGATGTTTATTTAAGATAGTAGATTCTAATTTTTTTCTTAAGGATTTTGCATTCTACTCTAAACAAAATTCCCTGCGTTTACTGCTTTTTATTTCGCAGCATTTTAGATAATTAATTATGAACTGAGATAAATAGGGTATGAAAAGAATTTTTGCATAGTATTTTAATTTTAATGAGAGCAAATAACATTACTGTGAATAAAATTCTTTATTAGCGCATTCGTTTTATTAAATTTGTCTTCGCTTATCCTAGAATTCTTTGCAAAAGGGTATTAAAATGACCTATATATTTCATTCTCATATATCTTTGCTCAATAAAAATTAGTTTCTTTTGATAGGTCTCCGTAAGTTAGAAAAATGAATTTTTCTCCATTTTCATTAAGCTCTTAAAGCGCTCTCGAACTTCAGCTGTAAACGTAGAAAGTATTTAAAGAAAACATGCTGCAAGTCTAATTGACTAAAAATGTTCAAACCAAAAGTTTCCTTAATGCATTTTTACAGTATATTTTTCATTAATTGCTATTGAAAATCTATCACAAAAAATAAGAAAAGTTTTCAAAATTTTTTGTAAAATTTGTCAAAGAGATTTATACTCTCAAATAATTACCGTTCCACAATCTCTCAAATCTCGCACCAAAAAAAAAGAAAAGTACAATCGAAGCTAAAGGACGGTTAATCGCCAGAGCAAAATCCTCCGCGCGAAGAAAAAGGCGTCCGCGTCATCGCGCGGGATGGATCGCAATATAACCGTCGCGTCGTCGTCGGTCTCGCGAGGCCGAAAGTTCGTCACTCGATCGCCGGCGGTGATCTTGCGGTACTCGGCATTATTACGGCGCCGGGGGGATACTCGATTTCTGCGCGACGGCTCCCGCGCGCGTGATTTGCGTCTGAGGCGGTTATAGAGCCTTTGACGTCCTTCGGAAAGTGGAGCGGCACCGAAGGCGCGCGTAATGAAACCGGCTCCGGCGCGCAATCGGACTGTGACCGCTCGACCGGCGGAATCAGGTAAACGCGCGCGTAGGCGATATGCCCTTCACTTTGGACGGAACTTCCTGCCGCGGGATCGCAGAAGCCCCTCGCTCTGTCGCTATCGCTCCCTATGATTAATGCTGTTGATTCTTACGTAGCTGTTTGAGTTTGCTGGGTACTGAGGCGACATTGTTTGCGTTTGTTTACGGGGATATTGGATGCCACGTGTCGGCCGCGCGATCTTCCGCTGGGGTATGCCTGGGTTAAACGCGGAAAAAGTCGTTTGAGGTATTATAGTCGCAAACATTTTTTTTGTGTACACTCGACGCAATTCTTTTTATTTTTGTGCATGCATATTTGAAATTTCCAAAAAATGGCTACATTGTTTGAAGAACTCGTATGTAAAAATAAAATACAGAAGACGATCAATATATTTATGCAGGCTACATTTTAGGTGTTGTGCAGATTTATGGGGATGTTTCGAACGAAATTGCTTGCGTCGAGTGTACTTTTATTAAAAATAATTTTACTTCGTGAAAGTATATCTGACTGTTTCAGGCTAGTAAAATCTACTGGATTAGAAAAAAGTAAAAATAGCACTGCAAAATTAGAAAAAGAAACATTTCAAAAATAGAAACACCATTTCAGAAATGTAGATGCGGCTCTTTAAAGCCTTATTCATTACAAAAAAGTCGATTCTCCATTAAGCTATAAGTACTTGTGAAAGTAAAATAATCTTGCTAATTTAGAGCTTTAAATTTATTGTGAAAATGTTCAACAAACTGTTTATTTTTCCGTGAAAAAAGATGAACCTTTTAAACCAACACACTGACTTTTGAATGTGATTTCATTGATGAAAACTCACGTATCATATAACACTTCTTTGGGATCCACTTCACCGAATGAGTTGAAATTTTCAGGAACTTTTTACGTTCCTTCACAGAATCAGAGAAGCAGATAACTGAAAAATTTAGTAGTTTTAATTAATTTTAATTAATATTATGTATTAATATTTTTTATTTGCATTGTTCATTTAATAAAGAAATATGAGAAGAAGGTCCTCCAAAAATTTCAGTTCATTCTATCAAGTGGTTCTAGAGAAAGTCTAAGGTACTTGAAATCAGATTCAAAAACCAGTGGCTCACATGCACTTGCTAATAATTGGCAATAAATGAATCAGGGCTACCTTATAAGATTAGTTATTATACCTACTTTCATGAAATAAAATTGTGATTTATGCGCAAGAACATAAACAAAATTTTTGGGTTCATAATACCTCAATTTATTTTTTTGCATATAACCCAGGCATGTCCTCGGAACTAAATTTCACCTCGTTTTTGCGAGTTTAACGTGTTATTTATGCACCGCCGAGTTTACGCGACGTCCGGGCCGCGTCAGGTGGTTCAGCAGCGGAGCGTCTGATCAAATTTTGATTGTACTACTTGCAATCTACCTCTCCAACTATTAAAAATGCAACGAACCTCCGAGTCCGTTAAAGTTTATCAACCAACTTTTTCGTTTTACTTAGCGTTAGTTTTCCAGAATGAATCTACAGCCAAATGAAAAACAGTTTATTTCCATTCTCAAATCCCAAAAAAAAGTGCGCAGCCTCAAGAGCCGAACGACAGCGACAGAAAAGAAATCGCCGGCAAGTAACAAGTAACTTTTCCCAAAGTCTTTCAATTCTAAATCTCCCGCGCGAGATAAGAGCGCTCGGATTGCGAAAAATCAATCATCCTCAGATAAAGTCACCGCGCGAGTGCGCGCCCGGGCCTCGGGGAAGGAAGGCGAGGCCGCGCGCCACTAATGACGCGAAAATTCGTGTAATCGGCCGGATGAGGGAACAGGGCCTCCTCGCGAAACTCCATTTTTTTCGGCCGATAAGATTAAGTCGCCGGGGAGGGAGAAAAGGCGAGGAAAAGCAGGCGCGCCGGCGGTAATATCTCCGGGGAAGTATCCGACTATGAATGCTGATAGGGGTGGGACTGCGTCGCGCTCAATGACGCCGGGCCGAGAGACTGCGGCCAGATACGGCGGCGAGCTAAATGTCCACGCCGACTCGAAAGTCGCGCGTATCGAGGGGGGAGTGCCCCAATGGAAGCCGATATGACCTCCTCCTACGCCTGGGGAAAATGTGCCGGACGCGGCGTATCGCGAGCGGGGTACAGCCGGCCCGCGCGAAATTCCCTTCGCTCGCCGTTTCCTCGGTTAATGCGCGCCGAATGTGCCTGGCACTCGAGGCTCTGATCATCTTCCACCTTGGTGTTGCTCCCGCCTTTCGACTCCGATCGATTAGTTTCTTTTACAGGAAAAGATAAGCAAGATTGAGCTTTTTTAAAACCCAAATAAAGATTTTGCAAGAATCAGCTTAAATATCGAAATATAATCGACGCGCAATTTTTCCTTTTTCAATTTATCTCTTATTAACAAAGCTGCAGCAAGTAAAAATTTACGAGAAATATGACGTCACAACGGCACAGCCTTCTATATGTGTATAATCCTGAATAAAATTTGATTTAATGTATCACGAAACATCCCAATTGTGTATTTATGCTTAGTGAGCTGGTGGCAAAGGAATTAGAACCTAAATTAATAATTTTCATTTGCATTAAAAAATATTTGTACGATTACTTAAACTTAAGAAATTACTTGTTCATTTAGATTAACTTAAATTTTGTTACAACGCATGTACACTCAGTATTATTTGTATTTTAATGAAAAATCGATTTTGCGGAAAAAAAATTATTCAACGTTTAAAAACAATGTACCTTATTGAGGTACGTTTTTAATTTTTGTTATAAATCTCTGAATAATGAAACGATATTATAAAACTTATAAGAGCATAACGAATTCATGTCAAATATTGAAAAGGTTTAACATCGAAAACTTGTTTACTTTCTGCAATTATTACTACTGCATGTCTCATGAAATAACGATCTTTTTATTTATTAAATAAAATTGCACCAGAATTCTTCGCCACTAACCCAGATTTATTTTTTAAATTTTGTATTTTTTAAGCTCCAAACAATTGCAATAGCTTTGTGTTTTTCAACTTTTATCCTTACTGGTAATCCGTTGCTGCATTCATTCAAAAAAGTTTAAAAAATGTTGTGATGGAAAATCTGAGGAACATAGACAAATTTGTAACTGAAGTTTGCGAACTTAACTGTTTATGAAGAACCTCGTCTGACTAAACTAAGAACATACTACTTGTACATACGCATATACCTATCCTGATAATATTAATTCAAAAATGTTAGTTGTGAACTTTTCCGTGTTTATTAATGTTTGAATTACATTTTTTACAAGTGGCTCTTTGATCTGTACTTTTTTAAGGATAAAAAAATTATATTTTTTTTAATCAATGTAAAAATCTTTTATCTTTTTAAGTAAAAGTTCATATATGGAAATTCTACTTTAGTTTTGTATTAAAGAATTGGTGTTTGTGAAAAACGTTTAGAACGAATCCTTATTTCACCTCATCATATGTAAATTATGTCATTTAACAATCGTGGCTCTTATAGTGCGATAAATTTTAAATTTAAAAGTAGTAAAATTATTAATGGTTTAACTTGAAGATGAAATGTTGAAAAAGTGAGAAATCAAGTAAACTTTTCACAAGTTCTAATTTGTATACCAAGCTAAAGTTTATCTAAAGACAACGTCAAACTTTTTATGATCTCTTTTAAGTTTTTAATATTTTTTCTTTCAATTTTCTTTTTTAATTTATCACGCATAAACTTCGACCGCGAGGAAAGTAAATTTTAGCTGCGAAGTAACTCATCTAACTACATAAAATTGAATGAGCGAAATTGTCTTAAAATACGCTTATTTAACGTCAAGTGTACTCCACTCTCTATAAAAAAAAAACGAAAAAAGTGACTAATTACTTGATTGAGTGGAAGTTTAACTTATCCAACTTTATACCGAATGAATGGAAAAGAAAAAAAAACTCTGAAAAGAACCAGCAGCCTCGTAAGAAGTACGCGCGCCGTGAAATAACAGAGGCCCCAAGTTAAACAAGTCCGCGGTAGATCGGACTACCATCCATCCGCCAGCGGGGGGCACGTCTCCTCCGGCGTGATCACCTCGAAACTGTCCGTCTCCCGATGTGTGTGCACAAACAAATTGATGGATCCTCCACGGCTCAGAGATCCGAGTGTTTAATGACCTTTTTTCTATTAAACGCATTATACCGAGGAGGGGGGGGGGGCGTCAGGTTACCGCGCGTCCCATTATGCTGATCCTTCATCACATGTCGCTCGGGCATACCCGTGACACTGACACCCAAACAAGGGGCGCGCGAAGCTAATCGCAGCGCGGCCCTCCGGGCAAACACGCGCGCGACGAGGAGGGAAGGTCAGTCGATTCAATCGGCGGGCGACGCTCATTTTTCAGCATCGATTTTTCCTCCCTCCGATTAAATCAACGCCGCTGCCGCGGCTTTTCCTCGCCGAGCCGACGGCCTGCTCAGGCGTTAACCGAGGGGCGGAGGCTGCGGAGCCGGCGGACGACGAGCCCCTTTGCCTGTCCGCCCATTCAAGCGAGACCTGGACGCGCGCACCGATCCTAAGTTCGTTTACACCGACGGCTTCCGACGCCTCCTCTTTTCTTTACTCTCGCGGCGTATTTTATTATACACTGAAAGAGCTGGCGGGTATTTTTCTTCTTAAGCCTTCAAATTTTCGAAAATGAGGAGTGCGATTTTTAATCGGTGTATTGTGATAGAGAACAGGAGATGCAAAGGTGGATACTTCGCAAATGGCTGCGGCAGATGTAGATTAAAATTTAGGATGAATTGTTCAAGTTCTTATTTATAATATATACACTGTTTAAAAAAGGTTGCTTCGTAACACACTTTTTGTGTTAAAAGTTGATCCTCGCTGCACAAAATTTGATTTTTTTTTGTACTTTCTATTGTAAATGAAATTCTGTGATCTTTTTCCGTACAGTACACATACATTTTAACAGTGTAATTTTATTCATTCGCATGGTAGGTTTATTCGGAAAATTTGCAGCTGTTCACTTGATGCGCTACTGTGCACTCGGATCAATACTTTTTCATGCAATTACTTTTGACTCGCAATTTTTTTTTTCATCTGCGTCATTTTTTTTTGAGTTATTATTCAAGTTTAAGAAAGACATACGCAATAAACTATGCATTTCCTTTTATTATGCTGCAAAATATTTGTCGGTGAAAATTGCGATGTCGACTGAAAGCATTTCATAGAGTCAAAGGCTGTGCAATGAAGATTGAAAGAGTGGAATAGTATCTCCAGCATCGCAGCACTCCACGCTGATGTAGAGGAATCACTCACTTATGAAGTTTCCTATTCTATTTCGAGTGATAAATTTGAGTCATACTGCAAAAATTGTTATAAGAGAAACTCGCGATTACCAATGGCAAGGGATATTTTTTAAAAGAATTTAAAGTTATTAAAATAATTATTAATTTAACACTTTTTATCTTTATGTTTAGAAAGAAAGTTACTTCGGTTGAATAAAACAATGTACTGAGAAAAAATTTTAGTAAAAATTACAATACTGTTTAAGAAAGTAGCCTTTCCAGTAAAATTCATAATAATGTTTAGTACAATTTTTTATAATTATAGCCACTTAGTGAAATTTTCGCTTTCAATCTTGCAAGTTTCAGGCTTTACGAAACATATTTTACTTCTTATAATTAAAAAAATAATAATACATCTAATTTCTTACTGAATTCATGGTCCCTATTTGAAGAATTTTCCTTGCAGATGACTATCATTAATATGAAACTGTCCCAAACCAGAACAAAGTGATAGATAAATCATCGAAAACATGATAATAATAGCAGTAATAATAATAATTTGTATCACGGAATTGCGACATTCGATGAATGCGAAGCATCCGGGGTACCCAAAGTATTCGTATACAGTATCCGAAAATCCGTCGGGTCGCTTTGACCGAACGTAAACGGCGATGACTTTCGCTTTTCGTCCGGATTCCGCACCGGGGGTGCACAGCGATGCTATCGCCGCTGCACGGTCCTCGTGCTCTTGCCATTAGCATGACCCGATTGTTCAGTGGGCAGTGGTGGTCCGGACTCCGCGGTATAACCTTTTTTTTAACCGGTCGATGGCGAGGAGGAGTAAACAGCCGCCCCGTCGTCGCTCGATCCCACTTCTTTTTTTAGCGGCGAGAAAAACGCGGCATTAATTTTCATTTTTTTTTCGTACCGGGAGCTTTTGTCGCGATGAGCCATCAAGGAGGTACATTGAAATTTAACGGGGCGACGATCGGCCTGGTTCAACTGCCTATTTTACTTCCGATTCGTAGTCTAACGAGCAATGAAGTTTTCGATCGTTGGGAATTAATCGTTCGAGATACTTTTTTTATTGAATTTAACGCAAATTGAATTGAAACAAAAAAAATCTCTTTAGCTTTATTTGTAGTTGATAATGATTTTCTATTTAAGAACCATAATTTATTTATTATAATTTTACGAGATTGAATCCTCGTGGATTTTAATTGATTATTATTGTTTACTAAAAAATTATAAATTGATTAAAAAGCGATTGCATAGTAATTTATTCAAAAGTAGTGTACGATTACGCTGAATCAATATAACTCCTCGATGTTCACTAATTCAACTTTGGAGAAATAATAAATAATAATTTTCCCTGTAGTTTTGCAAGATCACGAACCCACGCATTTTCGCAATTTCGAAAAAAAACCTACGTAGCATTTTAATTTCCAGCGATATAATTTACTTTCATCCGTTTCCAGCGGGGATATAGTATTCATCGAACGCGCCGCAAAGCCAAGGTCGACGAAATCGCAAGTTCGATCTCTATTTTTGAAGCTCGCCGCTCTATTCTTATCCCCACGTAAGATGGCACATTATACGCGGATTATTTTTCCGCGGCAAGGGGGGGCGGGGGACACCCGTCAATAAAATTCAACCTCCGCTCAGTTTTTCCCGAGTCACCGACTCACCGGATTGTACTTAATATCGCGCTCGGCAAATATTTGACGTAGCAAGTAGTTCGGGCTCGTCGCTTCCGGGGGAAGGGATCCGCTTTCCCCGCGTTACTTTGAAAACTGCGCGACACGCGAGCGAATTTGATCCGTCGCCAGGATATAGCGCGGGCGCGCATATTACAACGGCTCGCGTGATTTTTTTCTCTCTCGAATCGCTCGCTCGCGAAGGCGCAGGTGTATAAATACGCGCGAAATGCAAGGAGTGACGCGGCGACTGCATCGTTCGTCGTGTACACCGTGTGTCGTCCTCGCATAATGAAAAAAAAAAAATTCCCCACAGCTTTTTACTCGCCTGTCCTATTACCAGAGAAACCGATCGATAGCCACGTGCAAATTCATTCCTCGCATTTCGCGCGGGCACACAAAGAGGTATGCTTGCATACGGCGCGAGGCCGACACTTAATGCATTGACCGTCGGCTCTCTTGCCTGGGTGTCTACCAGGCTGCATTATAGTAATGCAAAATAGCGTAGATACTTGACGCACATTTTTGTTTTAAGTAAAACAAATAATTTAAAGAGTGCTTTTACGTGCTGGGAGAATACTCAGTTCATCCTTTCATGGAGCATGAATTTTATTGAAATTTTTAATAATTACGGGGACTAATGCATTGTAGTTAAGTACCTCATTTAAATTACTTTTTAATTATTTTTGCTAAAGTAATAATAATGTGGTTGCGATGAAGACATCGAAATATTTAATTTCAGAGACTGTTAGGTACGAAGATTAAACGACGTTAAGGTAAAAGTTAAAAGTAAAAAGTATATACATTTTAACTTTTGTATTTTTGATACTTCAATCCAAAGATCATTTATGTTTTTTATTTTAAATAAGGATATATATCAGTATTTTAACATTTTGGAGTAGTACGGTTTATAACTTGGATCTCGTATTTAGATACATTAACTTTCAACGAAATCCGCCACTCAAAGAAGCGAAATTCTCCCTACATACTTGGTAGACTGAGATCCTACCAAATCATTGAAACTACGCAGGAGCAGATGCTAGAGGACAAGGCTTTTTTATTGGCGCCGCGGCGTAGCATTACCCCTATTTATTTTTATTGCGAAATTGGAAATGCATTAAAAGGTGCTTTTGCTTTGGAGCGACGTTTTTGCGCTTATCGGATCAGATTGCGAAACGACGAATACAAAGTACTGAGCGTGTGTGGCGCGATGCATCGAACTCGCAGTAATCATGAAAAAGTGTTGTCGAAATATTTGTTATCGTTGCAGCGCGAGTCGTGTTCGAAAAAATGTTTTGTCGCCGTTTTCACTCAACAAGAATCCATGTGTGTGGAAGTAACGCGTCAAATAATTCGATTGACAAATAAGTCTGTAATTTGCGAGGACAGTTTAACCCACTTCGCGGAGCGGTTGGTTATTATTAGAATACAGTTATTTTCTGATAACGAAATTTCGAGTGTCATTTGTAGAAAGCGTATAAACTTTAAAAAATTTATGTATATTGATCGTTTCCCTTACATTTTCTGGACTGTTTTAGTCGCTAGAAATCCAAATCCCGTTTTTTACACTTTCAATGCAAGATTTCGCAGTAAAATCTTTATTGTCAAATAAACCATTGACACCAAATTAGACAAGCGTAAAATGAAAAAACATTTTTTGCAATTTCTTTAACGCAGAACACCAGACGTGTGCAATATATTTCGCTGCACAATAAATTGGCGAGTTGCGCAAGAAAACGTTCCACGGAATACCAAACTATTTCCAAGAGGTAAGTATTGCCTTTTGCGAGGCTCTTTTTACGAGGGGCATAATGGAATACAAAATAAAAAGAAGGCACTCAATCGAACGAAATTTGAATACCCCCCGACGAGGTAGATCGAGAGTGGGAGATACGAGCGGTAGCGCTGCGCCTCGAACGTTTTAACGAGTGATGCAGAATATTGCGACGTCGGGGGAAATTTTTTTCCCCGTTTCGTTTTAAACCGGGCGATGATTGGCCAATCCCCTCGCTCGACTCACTTTGGGCTTTCCGAGCAGGCAGCGGCGGGAGGGTCTCGAGTGGACGGTAATTACTCTCGCTTGGTTGCGCCGTGACTTCGCGAAGGAATCGATATCGGCAGGCTACCGAGGGTATCGATAAATGACACACAATAGGTGATCTTCGTCCCTTCCTAAGCCAGGCATTTTTTTTAATTTCTTTGCTCGGTCGAGCAGTCGCGCTAGTCAAGTAAAAGCCGGTGACACGTTTTCATTCTTTTTGTTTTAAGCAACTCGTTATTCTGTAGAGAAGCTGGAGAAGGTAACGGTTCTTTACGTGTTTAGGTCTTTCAGATACTGTATTTTTATATAAAATGAATGTCGTAAATACGAATTTGTTTTAATTATAATTCTATATTTTTGTACACTTATATGACCGCCTCTAACGAAAAAAGCTCATTTCAAAAAAGCACAAGAGAAAAGTAAACTCTTCCAGTACCTAACACACTTGCGATGTCTTTCGTATGATACCTTAAAATTATCAGGTTTTGGAATAGAGCTTTAAAAATAGACAAATTAAAATAAACCTTTTTTGAGATGTGCTTTTCTTCCTTAGAAATGACGATATCCAGTTAGAGAGTAGTACGATCAAAAGGGTACCCGTTTCTTTGAAAAAAATATTCGTTTAAAAGAATGAAACCTTATGCAAGATTGAAAAGAATCACAAAGATCGATAATAAGTTGACATCACTAAATGATAAATCACAAACTAAAGTGTAAACTAGACAATAGTCCCGTCTCTGCGCAATTTCACTTAAGCTTTACTTCCCTTCGCGAATTCTTACCAGCCTCTTAAACTTGCAGTCATTTAATGGAGAGCGAGGTAGCGCCGCTGTTTAACTTAAATGAGCATCTATTCGATTTTGCAGTTTCTCCAATTGGGAAAAGTTAGCGTTCTTAACGAAGACACAAGTGGATAGCGTTCGATCGAGACGCACGGGCCCGTTGGAATCAAATTTTTGTTCTTGGAATTAAGTTTCGCTCTTGAAAGAGCAATATCGATCGTAGCTTTTATTTCCTCGTTTTTTTTTCTCGCACGAATCGTCGGGCTTTTCAAAGATACGCAGATCAGTGGCAAAGGGGCATTGATGGAATCCCAATATGACGCGTTTATCGCAGCGGCGAAAAGTTATGCAGGTGGGCGCTGGGTACCTTCAGGAATGCGGTCGATCACGGCCGGCGCGTTTACGTCGTTCCCTGCGCTACGATCGTCACCCGATACGCCTGATCATTGTCGAAAAATACGATACCCTGTGCATTCCTTCGCCCAATCGCGGGATTTCTCGGTAAATTAATTTCGCCTACGCACATTTAGATCGTGTTCTCGCTCGTCGATGGTCAAACAAGTATTTTCTAAACAACGCGAGCTATTTGCGCGTATCGCGATTTCTATGCGTATTTACCTTACATTCTAGTTCACCGATCAATTTACCTTAATATCAACTTGCTCAATCAATTTTTTTTTAATCGTGACATATATTTGTTTACAAAGGTCGCGATTTCTCGATAAATTAATTCTCCCACTCGTATTTATTGTTTACAAAGGTCGCGATTTCTCCATAAATTAATTCTCCCACTCGTATTTATATTATAGTTTACGTTTTAGTTCGTCGATATTATAAGCTATCAAATTATCATTTTCGGAATAACGGCGAAATTGTTCATTAAATCGCTCTATAGGTATATATGCGATGATACGGTGAAATTCACGGATATTTGCAAACGATAGGTTAATCGCGATTTTTCTGGGCTCCTCGATTTCCGACTAATCAAAGTAGAACTGCAGGCCGGGAGCTGGAATTACCACGTCAGCGACGTAACCGTTATTAGCATTAAATCAATCTCACCCGTTTGGACGGGCATAATTTCATAATGTTTGCCCGCTGATATCTTTGCCATTTGTAAGTTTGTTTCATCCACTCATTTGGCGTGAAATTAAATTCTCGGTGCGCTGATAAAAAAAATTGCGAAAAGCGAAGAGCGCGTAATTTATTTACATTTGCTCAACTTCATTTTTGCCATAGTGGTGAATAAGCGATGCAATTATTGTGCCCGCTAGGCGCTACGAGGTTAATTAATTCAATGCGAACACGTGAGGTAAACGTATTATCAAAACAAAATTAGGAGGTTGTAATAATACTGTATGTTATATTAGTTATTTAAACTCGTTTTACAAAATGACATAATTTTTCTCCAATTTCATAATTAACTTCGCACAGTTTTTTAGCAATCGTCGCGTTCAAAATTAATAAAATGCACTAAAAATTATTGGACTATTCTTTACGAATCATCATTTAGTGGGGCACATCTAAATTTAGTGCAATTTAGAGAAAATGTTTTCACTATAGAGGACTATGATGAATTGAGTTAAAAATTGTGTTGATTGGAAAACTAATTTAAAACAAATTTTCCGACCACACTCTGCCCTTAATGTCTTTGATCGAATACGAGCACCTGACGCCCAGCGGTGGACAAGGCTCCATCTCTAAAGAGAAAAAAATTCCCGTCCATTTGCAGCGAAGGCGGCGGTATACATCGCGCTACTTTCAAGCCTGAATATTCGTCGCGACTTATCCGCCGTAAGGCCGAACGCCGCGACGCCGCGCTCGGTCAACTTTTTCAAATCTAAGCCCATTCAGAGGCAGCCGCTCGTGCACAATAACGCCGTGCGCGCCCGGAGATTTCCATCTCTTTTTCCGTCCCCCTTTTTTTTATCTGCACCCGCGCGCGAGATAAAGTCGACGAGCGGCCCGGGGACGGAGGCGCTTTATTCGCGAGGAAAGAGCTTCCTGTTTGCCCTTAGCGGGACGAAAATGAAATGGCTCGTCGAAGACGATCAAACGCCGGGCTCTCTCGTTCCCCGGTGAAAAAAAGGAGCCACTGCTAGCTTTTTCTTCATCGGGAACACGAGCATTCGCGTCAGTTGCTTCTTTAGTTTGCGGTGACTAAATGCGATTGTTTTTTAGAGTGGCGTACGCTTGCGTAGCGTTAAATTTTTGCCTTAAACTTCATTGAAGGTTTATTCGCTTTTTTTATTAGTTGATGGTTTTTTTTCGAGAAGCCTAAGAGGTGCTTTAGATGCATTGATAAGAGATCCTTTGAAGTGAAAAATTTGCAAGTACTCGCGAAGAGATAATTTTGCAAATTTGTTTAAAGGGGATTGAAAAATATTTATTAACTTTGTTAATTTAAATTAATAAAGTTGATATAGTTAATAACGAAGCGGCTCGGTTAAATTTTAAGATGCGCCCTCTCGCTCCCTCTCTTTGACTATCGGATTCTATCGGCTAGTATCGGATGCTGATAGTTTGCTGCCGAAAACTAACCAAAACAAAATTGAACTCGATTATATCGAACTTCAGAACAACATTTGCTCCAATTTTCAAACAACTTAATCAACTAAACTTTGATTAGACCCCCGAACATTTGAAATAAAATTAATTCACTTTTTCTATTTTAAGACACGCTTTTTTCTTGCCCGAAAAAAAATAAAAGCGCGTATTATTAAAAATGTAATATTAAAATATTAAAGTGAAACAAAAAGGCAAAAGTAACTGAAGGAGAAAAATGGAAAACTCAAGAGAGTAGAAAAGACAAAGCCGTATATTATTGATTTTTTACTAAAATCAGTTTAATAGGTCATGCATAAAAGACCGACAAGAAATGTGCAAAAAAGGACTATTGCTAGAAATGATACCATACATAATATCTTTTAATATTGCAGATAAATTAAAAAATTTAAATATTATAATTACATGAAAAAATAAACAATATAATATTCTACATTTTACATAGTTAGATTGCTTTTATAAGAATATATAGCTTTAAATAAACATAAAATATACTTTTTAGAAATGTAAAATCGATCTCATGGCTTGACGTATTTCTAAACTCTATGCAGTGCCATCATTTTTCTGAAACAAAGTTTCCACTCCAGAGCCGCTATTTTTACCTTTTCCTAATCCCCAACAAAATTAAATCTTCTTCCACTGCCCACGTACAAAATAACGTTTCATCGTCATTCGAGGACAAAATGCCCGGGCGCACAGTGCAGATTAGCCATCGGAAGGCATTACCGCAAGAGTGGGCCGCCGCGATGCCGAATGGAATTTTCCGCAGAAGTCATCAGCCGTAATAAGGAAATCTTTTCGCGCCGCTTCCTGTTGCGCCTCCGCATTTAAATTGTGCCAATTTCAGCGTCGCCTGATTTCTCCGCGAAAATTCGATTAACGATCGACCCGCGCGCGTTCGCCGCCGCGCTGAAGGGCACGCGGGGGCGCGGGCGCCTTGAATTATTTGCTATTTCGCGCTCATCGGCCGCGGCAATGCCACGCGCCTGGCGACGGAAAAAACGAAGTCGGCGCGAGGGAAAAACTTCGCGATCGCGAAGACGGGGGCGGAATGCAATTAAGACGCTGTGGGCCGTAATTGAAATCTTGTTGCGCGCTGTGCTACATTTTTTTTCGGCGGTTATTGAATCAACTGCCTTTAACTTTTACTTTGCGCGGTAAGTGGAATAGAATGCACTTGAAGTGCGAAACTGTAGGCGGGAGGTATTTTTTCTGATAAACTATACACGAAAAAACATTTTATTTAACATTTTGCGTATTATATCTCTCTAACAAAAATAAAATGCAGATATATCTATAGAATATACTTTCAAATGTGGTAAGTAATTGCAAATTTACTGTTGGAACCAAATGATTCATCAGTATTTTTTAGTAGTTTGCAGGTGATTCTTCCTGTAGTTTTTTTCTTTTTTTTTAGCTGTAAATTTGTAAAGCTTTTTAAAGAAACGTAGAATCTATTTTATAAAAATGTAATATCGGCATTACGGTTTTGATAAAGAAAAGAATAGTGCATGCTGCGTCTGCGTTTATTATTGCAGAAATAGGGGTTCTATACTTTTCAAATGTTAAGTTTACTGATTATGCAAAGGCAATTACAACTTTTCTCTAATCAAGTGGGTGTTACTTTTGTGTTTCTCAGTGATTAAACTTTTTAACGAGTTTTTTAAACATTCAAAGTGTTTCTTGTGTATATTATTGTCGTCAACTGACTTCAGACCAAGTGCATCCTATTCCACTTATTGTGTAGAATGAAAAAGTTTGTAAGAGTTAAGTAGAATAAAAGCCAGAAATCAAGTTTTGATCCATTTTATTAAATTTTTACGGCCGGTAATATTATTAATATTTTATTTAATCCGATTGTGAAAAACTTTATTTCGATGGCTCCTATCCATATCGAAGGACTACCGACGTGGTTTAAGCGATTTAATGATTTAATAGCGATTTAACAGTGAATTAACAGTGATTTAACAGTGATTTAACAGTGATTTAAATCGTTAAATCATTAAATCAATTATAACT
>UXGC01000920.1:0-44635 GCA_900480045.1 Eurytoma adleriae
GGAGAAGAGGGGCGGTTTGATTAGAACGCGACGGGCGAAATAAACCGTTCGTCAAACAACTCATTAGTGTGGAGCTGCGAGTTTATATTGCGCGTCGAGGCTGAAGCGCGGAAGCGCGGAACACCGACAAACATTTTGTCGAGCGACGGAATACGCGTGCACGAGCTGCACAGTGGGTGCTGGCTGGTCGAGCCGAGATGAGGACCCGGGACGTCCGCGCGAAAAATCGTTAGCTGAAAGGGAGGAGAGACATTCAAGATGCTCGACTGTTGTGCAATTATTCGGAGCGACGGAATCGACGTTAATGAGGTGCCGTCAATAGGGCATACGCATTACTTCCTCTCGCTCGGGCTCGCTTCGCAATTCGCTTTCGGTTTCGGTTTCAGTTTCGATTTGCCTTCCGCCAGCCGCCTTTTCAGCTTTATCATCGCACGACTCACGACTCTTTCTTTTACTGCGACGCAATGAAATCTCTCGTCCAAGTAATCAACTTTCCTCTTTGTTTTTTCACCTCTCGTTAATGACGCGGAAAATTTCGTTCAATTTCGTTGACAACTTGACATTTTTTCTTGCTTAAGTTCATTAAAACTCTGCGGTGTTTTAACGTATTTAATTAACGTACCGTACAGTCAATATTAAATTAACACTTTTGCACCGCTAACTTTTTTCTTATAACAACGCTTGCGCAAATATCCTTTTAATGTCTTTAAATGAGTTTTTGCGGAGAAATACGGAAATTCCCGAATTTTAACTCTTATCTAGAATTCACATTAGTGCTGAATAAAATGAACTCTGGCAGCTCCAACTCCGACAATCCATTGTACCTGAAATTCGCAAAGCTTGCAGAAAAGTATTTGAAAATTATGACCATTATTTTCTTACAAGATAACGGTGACCTTTCAAAATCAGGAATTTCAATCTTACTTCCTTGACAATTCATAATAAAATACTCGATAACAACTTAAACATTTTATGAACTTTATAAATATTTTTTACTGTTTCAGTATGGTACAATTGATAAAATGTCTTAATGTAATTTACATATAGTTTATTAGGGAAAGCTGACGGAAAAATTAAATGCATCATGTAGTTGTAAAGCTGTTTTGGTTAACAACCAAGAAAAAGGTATAGTTTCTTTTTTAAAATAAAATGAATAATTATTCTAAAAGGTTAGTTTTCGAGTGGAAACACAAATAAACATACACTTGAGAATATATTGATATTGATAATATATATTTCATAACAAACTTGCACAATGTTTGTTCGATAACACGCTTTCACAAAACGAAAATATATTTTGTTTGTATATAAATGAAATGATTTTAGCTCGACGAAAAAGAATAAAAAGAATATTATATATGCCTTCCCTTCGCACTTATTCTTAGTTCGTGCACTCGTTACACTTTTTTCCGAAAGGTGCATTGGTGCAGATTACACGCGCTTTTTTCCTACTGTCATATGTTTATATATAATATATATTTATAACATAGTAAAAAGAAATTCAGTCTTAAGATTAATACGACAGTAGTGGCTATACTATAAGGCATCGTTAAAAAAGTGGTATCATATACTCTTAATTTTTATAAAGGCCTCGATGTTGCCGTACGCATTTCGTCATTTCGTCACCGTACGGCTTACAAAAAGTTTTCGTACACAAGCGCCGCCTTCATTAATCGTTGCGCTATCTTTCACTTTTTCTTCTCAACTAACAATAAACATTAAAAACAATAGTTTCTTCACTGATGTGATGTTTAAATCGTTTAAAACTAAAACGCCACTTATCTGCGGTGAAATATATGGCTGGGCCACACAAAACAGTTTAACTTCATTTTTATCCTTATTTAGTGCTAAGCACGTCGACAACATTGGTTCTCGGTCAAAAAACCTTCGTGAACATACATGTACTTTTATTATTCTTTTAATAATAGTACTTTGACAATTATTGAGTACATGAATCGTCTTAAAATGTAAATTTCTCTATTTCGAGCGAAACAATATAATAGCTTTTTACTTTTGCAGCTTCTTGAATTTCTAGTCAAATGAAAAGTGACTTAAGTGTGACCCAACAATGTATATGTATACGTGAGTGAGTGTGTGCGCACGAAAGGACCGGCCCGAAATCCCCAATGAAAATTCATTGGGTTTCCACAAAGCCACAGGCCGGCTACTCCCGTAAGTCAACAGAACTGTCTTTGAATCACATTAAGGTGCAGGTACAACATTGACTCTACCATCTACAAAATAATCTCTGCAATGTGTAAATATATAAGTATATATGAATATATGAATATATGTATACATGTATATATGTAAATGTGAATATATGAATATATAGCTATAGTAAGAAAGAGAGTATATCTACGAGTGTATACTAGAAATCTGAGGTAGAATCTGACCATCATACAGTTATTGGGAAGCTTATTCCGCTATTCCGCTTTGTACTTTATCGTTATAATCGAGACATGTGTGTCGAACATTAAAGACGCAACATTGAAAAGAAAACTCGCTGGCCAAATGGAATACGAATTAACGCGCACCATCTTGCCTTTGTGCTTTTAAATTTTCTTAGTTCCGCTCGTGTCGATTCGACGTTAGCAAAATACAAATCAAAGAAAATTAATCATAGATTCCTCTTACGTATTTTAATAAAAAAAGACTAAAAATAAATTCACAGACGATTAAATGTACATGATTATTTTGTTTTTCTTGCTAGCGAATCTGTGCAAACAGTTCGTTCAAGATCTGCCATTTGTTATTAATTAAAACTAAAAATGATGACGATTCTTATAGAGTTCCTACATAAACTTAAAAAAAATAGCGGTAACAATGATAGTGCAAATATCATTTGCATATTTTCAGTCTTAAGTTACTGAACTATACTATTTAATATTTTAAACTGTTATTACTGAATTGTACTGTCCGAGGTAGTTTGTTTTTATATCATTTAACGTATATTATGGCGCTTACTAAATTCATTACTAGCGTGTTCGTTCGAGAACTATTGCAGCTGCATCCCGTGGCCGTACGATATTATTTACTTTCATTTTTTTCCATTTTTTCCACATTTTCGATAACGAAACACCCGACAAGTGATTGAGGTGTCTACCGATCCTCGACGGTTATTAGCTTATTTGCTTATTAGCGGTTATCAGTTATTAGCCTTTATATTTGCAACAAATCAACATCTGACAGCTCAGCCTTTAACAAATTCACTAAGGCCCTCTAAAATGCGCTTATAATAATAAAAGAAATAATAATATAATAATGATAATAAAAATAATAAGTTGGCTCACCCATACGCACGACATTAGATGCTGCACGGGGCTACATCGAGAACCATCGAAATAATATATACAGTGTTTTGATTGCTATCTTATTTAGCAATTTTTCATCGTTACTTTTTATTTTTTTAACAAAAATCAATCATTGTTCAAATAAATAAATAAACGTAATTAAAGATTCAACTTTGACGTAAGATATTTCTGAAAGTTGATGATGTAAAACATAATTATGTAAATCTTGCCTGAAATTACGTTTACTTATCATTTTTAAATAACTTTGTCGGTTTTCTCGTTTTAAAAATATTGCAATTTCACGTGCAATTTTGTATCACGACAAACATGTGAATCTCAACTAATGAAGATAAAGTTAATTGTACATGTAATCAATTACTTTTCTTGATCCAAATTTTTTCAAGTCGCCATTAAAATATTTACTTTTTAATAAAAATGGTTCACTGTCTAAATTCAAATTAATGAGTGCGGTCAAGTAGCAATAAAAACAAAATGTGAAATTGGATAAAAAACAAGAGGCAACGGACTTGAATAGCTTTTGGAGCAAGCGTACAGATTAAGGTGAGTTCAGTCGAAACGTAACGGCGTATGCTCAGTCTTATGTGCTATTACGTTAATGTTTTTTCCACAAAAAACTGCAAACTTTGCGCGTCGGAGCAACATGTTTTTACTTTTTCATCGATACTTGCTGTATGTACCTTAAAATTTGTAAAAAAATGAAAAATGCATCTGAATTGACTTTTATTACTTTTCACGCTTTGAAAAAGAAAGAAGCTCCGATAGAGAGAAATAAAAAATGCGATTGATTCACAGCAGGAAAAAAATAAAATTGCATTTTACGTTGAATGTTTTAAAATAAAAATAAAAAAATCGCCAAACGTGCGATGTTACGGTGAATATTCCTCTGCCGTCGCGAATTTAATGTCACAATCACCGTGAGAAAGATAGCTTCGATTTCGTTGTAATTCGTCGTCGGATCCGATGCACTTATTCGATCTGTTATTTGCCCGTTGATAACAAGATAAGAATCGGAAAGACCTGCGGCAATGCAGGACAAGCGATCAAAAGCAGAGGGGCGTAATCGATCGGTAAGAAGCAAAACCGTGGGTTAACGCCTTAAAGTCGAGGGCCCGAGCCTTAAAGGGACCGGGCACCGGAACTCTGACTCAGGTACGAGTGGAGCCGTCGTTAGAATCCTCGTTTCTCTCTTGCTTGACGATAGGAGAGACAGCGCGCAGGGGCAAGGGCACAGTTGCGAGCGGGAGAGTGTGAGCAGCAGTGACGGGCGAAGCGCTGGACCGGCTACCGTCGAGAGGCTGCCCATCACTACCCCCGGAAGTACGCGACATGGATAAATCTTCAACTTGATCTTCCTCTTCGTCGTGGACCGGTGAGTGTGGTGAGCGTTTGAAAACAATTGCAGGATGATGATGGGCGGGACTGGGGGTACGCGCCTTCGACATGTCCATTACAGTGTCTTCAGCCACGGCAGCAGCGGCAGCAGCCACGGCGGCAGCGGCGGCGGCGGCAGCGACGGAATTAATGGGCACAGGAGGGGAAGTGAGACTGACAGACTCGCGCTGCTGGTGGAGACTCCGAACGATGCCGTAGGCAGTCTCGCCGATGCTCAATGGCCCCAAGCCGTTGGTCTCGCTTTCGCTTTCCGAGACCACGGCGCTCCCTAGACTCGTACCGTAAATGCTACCATTAAGTGTGGGGGAAGTGTACGGAAAACGTGCGCTACCACCGTGTGAGCCAGAGTCCCGGCGTTGAATACCGCCTGCAGCTCTAGACGGTAGAATACCTGCTTTCTTCAGTTTGTCGTAGAGGGTGCGAGACGGCACTCCGTACTTGCGAGCAGCTTGAAGTGCACTCATCTGCTTGGTACGTACGGCGTTCATTGCGTCTTGGATGTGCTCGCGTGTGTACTGCTTGTAGCGCTTCCATTCGGGCTTCGGATTTCCTGCAAAGCAGAAAGCAGAGGTGTACCCTATTTAGTGCAACGTTTCTCGATAATCTCGGCCGCTAAAATAGTTTAAGTATTTACCTGATCTAGTAGTGGACGCAGAATAGTTTGCTAGCGGTACGTGTTTTTCTTCTTCATCCACAGGAGTTTCCGCGTGGTCCTCACTGTTCCTCCTGTCGTGAGCCGAGCCGTTGCTTTTTCGGTGCACATGATCAGGGATGTGCGGCTCCTGTTGGCCGTGATGAAGTACGTTTCTCAAAATCTGT
Source organism: Eurytoma adleriae (assembly GCA_900480045.1). Lineage (NCBI taxonomy): Eukaryota > Metazoa > Arthropoda > Insecta > Hymenoptera > Eurytomidae > Eurytoma > Eurytoma adleriae. Next base: position 5,526 of record UXGC01000920.1, read on the forward strand.
GAGTCATGCGACTGGTGCGCAATGCTGGACTGTTTCTTTCTGCTGAGAGGAGAAGATTCTGATATCCTTTCATAGGAGCCACTAAGTTTCCTACGAGTTGTTGACCGGCTGATGTGGGTTGAGTTGCCCTGGCTCTTTGGACCTTGAACATTGTCTTGTTGCAGACGAGGTTGACCTGAGAAAGCAGACCACGATGCCTGGTGATTATGGTTTTGCTCTCCTGGAATGTTTCCATATGGGGTAAAAGTTGCATTAGGAATGGGAGGAGGGGTCAAATATCCAGAGCTATGAGCTGCACTGCTCGTACTTGTGGAGTTAGATGGCGGAGGCGTCAGGATCTCCTCTTCTTCCATTTTGTGGTTTTCTTCTGATGGTTCAGTATCATCTACTAGTCCTTTGATCTGGAATAAAATAATTTGTCGATTAAAAGTAACATCTATTAAATGAAATTAAAATTGTGATTTATAAACAATGAATTTACCCTCAAACATTTAGCAGTACTCAGCAAGCTAGCAAGTTGATCTTGAGCTATGTTGACTTCTCCTCTGTACATGTAATCCAGAATTGCTTTAATTTCAACGTGATTGACATCATTGAGAACGACAACAGGGTTTTCGCAAGTTGTGCTTTTAATAAAGAGATCCTGGAAATATGTCGAACAGGCAGCCAGTACCATTTTATGGCATCTAAGAGCAAATCCATCATAAGCAGATAAAGTAACATCAGTGAAAGCCTCTGTTCTGAAAAGCTCTTCAAATACTGTTACAAAATTGGTACTGTGGTTGTTCCACCGCAAACAATACTGTTGCTGACCCGAGTCACTCATTTTGCTGAGATTATGTGTGACTGAAAATAGAAAAAGTCAAATTTTATTCCCTTGATCAAATTTCTCTCATAATTTTTGTTATTATAACATATTTAAGTAAACGACTAGAAAAATTAAAAGATCAGTAAACTATGATTTGTACGTAAAACATTCTTTACTGAATACAGACTATAAATGTATAAGAAATCGTAAAAAAAACAGCTTCTTGAAAATGTAAGAAAAGGTGAAGGCCTAATAGGCAGCAGCGTCACGCGCAAGCTCTCTTTAAACGCAGACAACACAAGCTTCCTTGACGTTAGGTAATTGAAAGAGAAAACGAGACGGTGCCGTATTTACCTCGGGGCGTCTTTGTCAAGCGCAAGGCTGGCGCCAGGCAATTGAGGAACCGCAGCAGGCCTCGGGCCGAAAGCACGTGTACGGTCTAGGTATGTACGAACAGAAGGATACGCGCGAACTGCAGTGCGCGCCACTGCGCGTCACAACTCCGCGGGGACTCGGCGTCTGGCGAGTAAGTATACTCTATTTACAAGACGAGCGAAAAAAAGAGAAAGCGCCCCCCCCCCGAGCCCACGACCTGCGCGACCGCGAGTGATGCAGATGATTTACTAATAGAGCGAGTAGAGTGAGTAATGGACGATCAGCGTTGTTGCTCCCAGGCATAATGCAAGACGTCGGCGCGACACTTTTTTCGTGGCCGTGAAAGTGTGAAATAATACTATCGCGCCGATATGTGGCAGTGTGACGCGGCCTTGAGAGTATTAAGTAAACAGTTGCTTTTCGCGCCCGCCACCGATAATAACAATCGCGACCGCCGCCGGCGACTCGCCACTCCGGGAAAGGAGCAGAGGACGGCCTTATCCGGCGACTCGCGTCTTTCGTACTTTCGTCTCCATGCTGAGTAAACAAGTAAGTCTGTTTTTTCTTCCTTGCTTAGTTTACAGGCCTATTTTCGGTCGCCGTTTACAGACGAATGACAATTACTAAGTACGCGAATTTTTCCGCGAAACCCCGGGACGTTTCGTTTTTTCAAACTACTTCAAGGTTACATTCCTATCGTCATTTAAAATTAGTTAACTCATAGAAATCCACGTGTTCGAAGGTATCCATTCTATGATGCTAATTACTAGTGGCATTATCATGATCTGCAGATAAAGGCTACAAAATACATACTATAAGTAGCAGATAACTCGCGGTTGGCGAATTCATTTCAATTATTAGCATGGAAAACTTGTTTTATTAAGTTTCTTAATTGATAAGAGAGGATTCTATCTTTAAATTTTATTTGATAACTTGATAAGACAAAAACAAGTAAATGTGAAATCATAGTACTGTAAATAGCACTGAAGTGAATAAAAGGTATATAAGATACATTTTTCCAAACTGCACATTTTTTATTTGTTTATGCAACATATGACTCAGTTTGAAAGGACCAAGTATTTTCTTTAGTATGAAGAAAGAAAAATGCGTAACGCGCATGAGCCTCCAGCGACTTGTCGTTCTCAGCTCCTATATCCATAATTTTTCGCATTTATACCGAAAAGTCGAAAAGCGCTGCAGCCTGCAGCAAGCGCGTTCCCCACTCCCCTTCCCTGGCCCCCTTCTCTCACTCCGGCAGGCCCTCTCCCCTTTTCCTTCCCCTCTCCCTTCCCTTTCACATTTCCGCGCCTATATTCGGTGCACAGAGCGGACTACCTAATCACGCCGAGTTCAATGACGTCCCGCGCGCTCAGGCCCCGCACGGGCTCTGGCTATCGAGCACATTTAGAATGCATGCATCTCTTTCTCACTCTCTCCCTCCCCCATCTATCTAGCCCGCAAGGCATTCGCTGCCTCCATCTTCCTGCTGCCAAAAATGCAGCGACAGCTGCGCGAGCGGCGCGCCCCGTTCTTTTCGCTTTCGCGCTCACTCCTTACGAAATGTTCAAATGCAAATAGACGCATGCGCGCAACAAAGAAGAATGCCACGCCAATTTTTTATCACTCGCCGACTCGCGTTGCCTCGATCAACTGGAAAATCGGTGCTATTATCGCAAACTATTATCGAATTGTCGCCTGCTTACGAAATCGATTTACGAATGAACGAGGATAAGCGCGTTGCAGCTCGCAGCTCACGTTCCGGGTTGCTCGCTATTCGCTATTGCTGAGCGCTCTTTCCGTTACCGATGTCTTGCGTCTGAGCTTCCTTTGTCTTCGCAATATCGTTGCTCATGGTGCTTTACTTTCAAACAGACTTTTCTTCACTTTTCATCTTATCGGTGATTAATTTCATTGCATTTACGTTATCTATAAAAAGTCTTCCACTGTCGAGTGCAGTCAATCTTGCAAAGCGAACAGCGAACAAAATGGCGCCTCAACTTTCACCGCGAGAAAACGCATCTGCGCACTATTGGAGCACTCATACGCGAGACGCTCCATTCGCTCAGTGATCATTCGGAAGACATTATTCATCCGCTATTGGCAAAGCCGAGTCTCGGGAAATACATCGAGTGCCAAGCCAGCGATGAATCGCAAGCGCAGATATGCCGAGAATCTACAGAATATTATCTACATGCGATTAGTTGGGAAGACGCGGCCATAAATGGAAAATAATGCGAAAATAATTGGGATTGCGCAAAGCGCGAAGCAAGTTTGGAAAGTCTTTCCGGCCCCCTTAATCACCGACACCTCGAGAATGCGCCCGAGTAACCGTTGCCCAACAGCTCCATGCTCGGAAAATTTTTTTCGCAACTTTCTCCCGGAAAAAGCGGCGCAAAAAAGCTATCGCCAGAAGTGTGTAAAAATAAGCGTAAAAATAAGAATAGGCGAGTAGCAGCGCCAGGCGTAAAGAGGCGTTTTATCTCGGATCGCAAATCGCGCTACAGGAGGAAGTCTGTGGGGGAGGAGCGGACACGTGCGGCAGAATTTGCCAAGAGCAAAGAAGGCCGCTGACAGCGCCGATTTTGCGGCGGCGATCGCGATGCTGATCCGCCTGACCTTCACCGTGAATTCTCGCTCCACACGAGCCTAGACGAAAACACAGAAGCGTGCGTCATCGTAGACTCGTGCGCGCGATTATAGCAACAGCGGCAATCGGAGTGCTCGCGAAAAGCAAGTGGTGCGAGCGTATGACGCGTCAGCCGCGCGTGGCAAATTCGCGTGTGTGCGTGATCGCGACGCGCCTTTGGGATTGGCCGCATATCGCGGCGCGTATACGTGCACGGCTGCGCCGACGTGTAAGTGCGCGGTGAGTACTCCCGAGAAAAACAAACTTACCGGATGAGCGAGGCGGTCGGCGGAGCTCAGCGCCACGTGCCGAACTCGTTGTTTTCCTTCTCCGTCCACTTGTTCTGCCTCACAGCTCGACGCTAGCTTCTTCGGCTATGCTGCCTTCCGAACGGAAAATCGCTAGTTTCCAGCTCGATCGAGGCAGTCCTTGCGAGAGCCGAGGGTTCACTTGCCGCGGAGGCGAAAACGCGCGATATTCAAAAGGGGTTGGCGAACTGGCGGATCGGCGAACCGGTGGATCGGGGAATCGGCGAATCGGCGAATCGGCCTTGCACTTATTCGCTCGTACTCGGAAGAATCTCAGTTGCTGATTCGCGCACCGTCTCGTCGATTCTCGGCTCCTCTTGGCTGTATGTGTTTTCGGGGCAAGAGCACTTGGCGAACTGCGTTTTCGTAGGCGCGCGCGTGTGCCTAAAACTCGCCAACGTCGCCGGTCGCGTAGTTTCGCTTCTCCTCCCTCTCCTCGGCCTTTTTCCGCTGTTACTCCGTCTCCGTCGCACCAGCGCCGGCAAGCCGGCCTCGCTGGCCCGCTCCGCACGATTTCCCTCCCTCCCTTTCCCCGTTTCCCCCGGGCTTTTTTCCTGCCTAGGAGCGCGCCGTACGAATTCCGAAAAGCAGGTCGAGCCGCTCGCATGCAGCGCCGAAAACGCGCTGCCGCGAGAGCAGGACGGAGCGAGGGAGCCGGGGGGCTGTCCCTACGGCTTACGTAGTTCCGTCCTTCTCCAGACGCTGTTTCGCCTCGCGATGCCTCGCCGGAGGGAGGGAGAAAAAGCCGCGAGAGAGACGCAGCACGCGGGGTGGCCTGCGTTAGACGCGCGGGCCCTTTTTCTGACGCTGCCTGCGGCACGCACGCTGGCCCCGGCTTTATCTGCCTCTCTCTCTCTCTCTCTCTCTTTCTGCATCAGCCGCCGAGCGATGCCCAAGACCGACAGAGATGCCAGAGGCGCGCGTGCGGCTGCGAGTGCGCGAGTGCGTGGCTACGCCCCGAGTGCGAATTTTCCGGAGCGCCGAAGAGCGGTGTGCGCTGCCACGAGAATCCGAGCCGGGGTGTGGAGCTCGCTTCTCGAGGGGGAACGTTTTTGCGTTCAATTTTTCCCCCGAATTTTCGCCGCGAGTTTCGGTCCTCGGCAATCGGAGCAGCGCGCTGCGAATGCGCGCATTAGAATTTTAAAATTTGAATCAGCCTGCTGATCGTTCAATTAAAATGCGAGAATAGATGAGGATCGACAATACCTCACACTCTAATTTTACTTCCAAAACGAGCTCGGACCTTCCCACGTGCTCGAGAAATTTACAATTCCTCCAAACTAAATTGAAGCGCTCTTCGACTTTAGTAACTCATTAATGCCCTTTGCTGCAGCAGTGAACAGCCATTCTTTTTTCATTATTACAAGCCGCAGCAGAAGCTCCGAAAGAGCGAGCGCGAGCGCGAGCCGAAAGAAAAGAGAAAACGGCGAAAATTCGGCGAGGCTGTCGAGGTCGGCCGTGGGCGTGGGGCGTTTGCATTCGCTGCTTTTTTCGAGTCGGAAAAACTGTGCGCAAGCCTCCTCGCTGGCGGCGTCGTGCGCTCGGCGCTCGCTGGCGCAACGCACCGACCAATCGCCATGTTCGCTCGCCGATATATCCGATGTGTTCGGCAGATCCGAAAGGCAGGCCGCCTGCGCTGTTACGTGCACGCGTGCCTCGCTGCGGCGTCGCTGCGGCGCCGCGTAGATTTCCCCCTCGGCCGAAAATTTCCCCTCGGAAAAGAGCTCGAAGATAGAGCGAGAGAGACAGGGAGAGAGAGGTAACGAAAAATCCATCGCGCGCTCGCACGGGCGAAAAAGTGCGCGAGCGCACGCAACTCGCATGGCGTGCCCCCGCGCGTGCCTCATTATCAGCCGGTAATTGCGCCCGGATTATATCTACGCTTTTCCCGCTCACAGCTGGCCTTTTACCGAATTAAAAGCGCGCTGGCCACGACTTTTCTGCGCGCTGGCCTTGTTGGCCACCAGCACTCTTTAATACGAGTTGGCCGCACCAGCCCAGGAGCGCAGCGCGATAAAATCGTGCGTAACCGTCGCTACGAATTTTTCGTCTGACCGCTAAGTAGGTTATCGCGTTGCGGAGCGAGGACGGATGCTTTGTTACTCGCCGATCGCGAGGAAAATTACTTTCTATACGCAAAAGAGAATGTAACTTTTCCGCCATTTTGTTCGAGGCCCGCGGTGCTTTTGGTCGCAGCCGCGATTTTCTCCGACTTTTCAATTGCGGCTTCCAAATCATTTTCTTCTTACAAACTTACAAACAGAACGGATGAAAAATTGGCGCAAGTATTTCGACTCGTTCGGCTGAAAAGATTTTTTACCGAACCTATTATACTACATTCGAGTAGTACTGCCTTTTCTCTAGCAAAATAAATTAGCTAACAAATTGGCAAGTTGCAGTATCCTCCTAACCTGCCGGTAGATATTCAACAAGTGCTCTTTTTAAATCCGCGTAAAAAAGCAGAGCGTCTGGTAGGAAAAAGGCTAGAAGAGCGGCCGAACAAAGGAAGTGAAAAAGAAGCAACTCGTACGAAACGCGGCCGCATGGCTGATATGCTGCATTCGCCGCGTTGCCCGCGTAGCCGCGTAGTCGTGCCGCATGCACGCGAGAAAAGCCCGCTTGGAAAGGCGGGGGGGAGAGAGTAAAGGGATGGTAGGCGCAGCCCGGCGAGGAGGAGTGAGGGGCGACGCGTTGGCGAGTTCGACTCGATAAACTCGCAAGATACGCGCCTCGAGTGGGGGAGGGGGCCCCGAGGAACGAAAAATCGCCACCACGCCCAAAAAATCGTCGCCCGCAGCGCCAGTGCACTTCTCTCTCTCCCTCCCTCTCCCTCCCTCCTGCGCTTCGCTAGATACCAGTTTTCCGACTTGCTCGCGTGTGCAGCGGCTCGAAGCCGGCAGGCCTCGAATTTCATATGTGCTACGCCGGCTTCTTCGCGTCGCCCTCGCTTTTGCTTTTGCCCCGCTGCGAGGGAAGGGTCCACAATTTTTTTCCTCCCTGAAGAATTGCGTAGGTATACGGGGGCCTTTTGCGCGATTTTCACGGACGAGAACAAGCAGGGCCTTTGTGCATCACGCTTACGTAACGCAGCTCGGCCGGCTGCGATGGGATTTTACGAGCGCCCAAATTTTCGCCCACGACGCCGTTTTTATTGTTGCCGCTTTTTTTTAGCTGTACCGGGCTCGAACTTTTCAAAAATCTCGGAGCGATTTCCGCTGCCTAAACCTCCGTTGGGAAAGTACGAAACACATCGGATGTGTTTACTTTGTCAAGTCAAATAAGCTTTTAATATCCGGGGTTGCTGTACAAGCCTGATAAATGGCGTTGAACGCGTCGATGGATAAGTGTTTAGTTTCGGGAACTGCCTGCGATAAAAAAATAAAAAAACCTTAAAACGTTTTCTTCTATTTGACCTTGCAAACTGCATTTTTCCAAACGAATATAAAAATTCTTGAAAGAAGAGGAAAAAAAAATAAAGATAGCAAAGCCGCCTAAAATCCAGGCAGAGTGACGAAGCGTGCGACTAATTCGGCCTCATTATTTTCGACAAAACTTTCCTGCGACGCTCGGCGGAGCGCACGAAAAGTTCGCGGCGGCGCGCAGTGCGCACGTGCGCGACTCTTTCTCCCGCGCCGATGCGAGCGCGTGTGTTGACTTTGCGGGGGATGGAGCACGGAAAAGTCGCCGGCTCTGTTAAACACATGAGGCCGCTCGAGTGGCTCGCGCGGCGCATACATTATGCACACACGTGAACATATGCATCGGTCGTGAGAAACAACGCGGGCAACCCTCGTGCTGGGCGTGTTCCCGAAAATCGTCCGCGCGCCTCGTTAGGGCGAAAACTCACGCCGACGCGCCGCTGTGGTGGAAAGCCGAGAGGGAGAGAGACAGAGAGCTCGTACTCCCCAGAATTGTCTTTGGAACTGAAATTCGATGATTACAGATGGGCGAACTTGACACCCAAGGACTGTGAACGAAGCCGAAGCGATCGTAGCGATCGTTTCTTAATTCTCTCTTTCTCCCTTTTTTGCCCTTTTCAGAAAGATCTGCTTCAGCCACTTAAGTTTAGTCAACCTTTCTTTTCTACAAAACCTTAAAGCAAAAGCTATTTTTTCATCCGTTACTTAATTCTGCTTCCACGTTAAGTATTAACTAGAAAATGTAATACGTTTTAGCGTTCTTCCTTTTATTACGAATTTCCAGTGATATAGTGACCTTACGTAATGCTTTTATAAGCACTGCGTCTACTGCGATCTAATTAATTATAAAGTATATAAATAAAGCAGAAAATTTGATATGAAACTGAAAATGTGTCAACAACTATTCTCTTCTGTATCTTCAGTGTTTTCACAACGTCGACAATCCGTAGATTCTAAAAGCGAATTTTATCAACATCAGTGTGGAAAAGGAGGTCAAGTTTGCTCCAAAGATAATAAATTGGCGATTGTTACAATTTGTTCTGAAAAATATGAGGAATTGAATGATAAAAAAGTTGTTAAAAAAGTAATGCAAATTTAAATTGGCTAACATTTCTTCGAAGCGGGAGTGGGGAGTGAGCCGCCGCGTGTAAAAACGACGCGAAAAAGTGGTCCGCAGTAAATAAAAAAGCATTCCGAAAGGAAACTCAATTCTCAGCAGCGAGAAGCTCGAGAAAGGCGATGATTCGCGCCGGCTCGCCTGGTGGAAGAGCCGAAAAAAGCGAAGCCCTCCACAATAGCGCGCACCTGACGCGATATTTTCTCCCCCTCTATGCCTGAAAAAAGGTGGTCGAAGCCTAGCTGCTCGCCTAGCCGGTCCCGGCGAGGGGAGCCGAGACTGCCGAGAACCTCCTCTCCTTTTGAAAATTCCTCGCAACCTTGCGCGCAGCGCGGGAACTCGCTGCCCCGAAGAGCTGCATTTTTCCCGGCGACGCCAACGCTCCGCACTTCTTGGCCGGAGTTGTTCGAGGCCACGCACGCATGCGGAGGATATGCGCGCGAAGCCCACTCGAAAAGTCGAGAGTTCGAGACGCACGGCCCACGAGGAGTGGGAAAAGCTAAGGAAAAGCGAGGGGGAAAACGGCCGCGCAGTGGGAGAGAAGATGTTGCGGCGACGCGGCTGCGAGAGAGAAAGAAAAATGCGAGATGCGTACAGTTGGCCGCGATGTGGAGAGACTGGTGAGAGACTGGTGAGAGGCCGAGAGGGGAAGGGACCGGCTGAACTGGCATTTTCTTCTACCTCCAAACCCGAGTGCATTGACTCTCATGGCAAAACTGTATTTAATTATAGCGCCGTGGTGAGCCTGCTTACCCGCGTTGCTCTCTTTCTCCTGGCGATAAATCATTTTCTATATTACTTTTTATCGTCCTTTCAGTACACATATATTTATAGCGCACATCGAGCAAATAATCTTATTACATGCAAAGGAATTTAGTTTGCCGAAATATTTGAAAAAACAAGAAGGAAAGAAACTGGTAGATTGAAAAGGTCAGAAATAAGGATGAGAAGAGAATCAGTGTAAAGGACGTTCTTGGAGGAGCGATAAAAATCCTGGCGAAGCGCGAGAAAGTCAAGGAGAAAATTGAGAGAAAATACAGGAGGGGAGTCGAGAAGGGAGAAGAGGATGAGAGGGTGTAAGGAAGAATGCAAGGCTCGACGGCGTCGGGCAAGGTGAATCTTTGTGTCCTGTTGCGCTATCCGCGATGCCCAGAGGGAGAAGAGCGAGAAAAGAGAGAAAAGAGAGAAAAGAGAGAAAAGAGAGAGATGGAGGTATTCGGTATTCCGAGCATACGGGCTGGGCGTCGCGCTGCACACGCCGTTCTGCGCGGCGTAATCTTCGCGGCCATCTTATTGTATTTCACCCTCGACGTTGAGCATACGTGTGTCCGCCCGAGGAAATTAATACGGAGGCTCTTTGGCCTTCCTCGATTTATCTCTGCATGTGAGCGAGCGCAAAGGCGGGCAGGTATGCGAGGTCCAACCGTGGCAATCGCCTCCTAATCTGCTTAGCACCTGACTCGGAGTCGACCGCTCGCGCACCTTTCCCTCTCATGGGAAAGCACCGATGCACCGGGCCTGTCTCAATGGATTTGCCTCTCCTTCGACCCCTGTTTATTTTGGTAGGTGGACGCGAATAAAAATCCTCGCCCCCGCTCTTGGCGGGCTTACTTTTTTCGGAATATTGCCACATGCTACATTTTTCTACATTTTTCTACATTTTTTATGGCGCATGCGTATGCCCTATTTGCTGTCTGTTGGCCGTGCTTTTTTCTCTCTTTTAATTACTTTGTTGTGAAAAACAGGTGAGATTGCGTGTGCACCGATAAATTGGCGCTGCGATTACTCTAAAAGTCCCCGTCCACATCTTAAAATGTTGTTTACTAGCCTTGAGATAAATGATTTTAATCATTCTATAGCGCGTGCCGCATTTATGTGATACTTACGTTATTTGCAAATAAAAGATACATTTTAAGAATTTATTTGTTCAAAACAAATGTTGAAAAGAAATATTAACTACTAGTAAGAAATTTTCTAGCAAAATTTTCCGGGTCAAGCTGTTAGTATACTGGCGCATTTCCCCGCATAGCGAAACTCATTATCTCCGTAAAGGCCCAAATTCGATCGACGCTGACGCATACGGCGATTATTATACGGGCGTGCACGCGCGCTTTTGATGAAACGCAATACGCAAGCGTTACGGCCTGTTGTGGCGGCGCAGCCGAAAATGACGTGTACTTGGAGGAAAAGCTAGGAACGGCTAGAAACGCTAGCGGCGGCGAAAACGCGCGAACGAAACGCACCCACGACGGCTTGAATTATTGCTGCGCCCGCAAGCAGGGTCAATAAAAGTGCGCTAATGTCCCTTCGGAGGCTTCCCGGTTCCCGCGCGCGCCAGGAGGAAGCCGAAGGGGAGAAACGAGGGCGCCCCTATTCCACGCCCCTCGGCATCGACCCGCGTGCCGCGCACCCGAAATTTCCTGCGCCCTTCCTGCGCCCGCGCCCGCTCAAAGGACTTTCGTCCACGAGCGGCCGCTCGATCGCGCCAAATTCCCGATCTGCACCGCGAAGCCGCGAAGCCGCGACGCCCGTACAGCCGTTACCGTCCTTTTACTGCCGCTACCTCATTACACATCACTGCCCACTGCTAGGAGAGGACGTCTACCCGGACAGCTCGGACACGTGGCTGAGGCTCCGTCAACCGAAGAGTCGGACAGTTTTGCACTATAATACCTTCAAAACATTTTTCTCCCACTAGTAGCCGCGTTTTTTTCTGCGCCCGTGACCTACTTTGCCGTACTTTTTGCCACTCCAAGCAATAAAATTGGAATTTAAAAACGCATCACTTTTCATTTTTAATCAAATCTTCCCTTTAACGCTATTTCTTTAAATATCTAGTATTTTACAATACCACACGATTACGTTAGACAAAAGAAAATTTACTCGTCAAAATGCGTAGATTATAATACAGTTTCTTCTTGTAAATAAGTATTTATGAATGATAAATTTTGAACTAGTACAAGTTTTCGAAATACAATAAAATACCTTACAAAACATTTCATATAATGGCAGAAATATTGGTCATATTAATATGTCAATATTATACTGCTCATCAATGATAGTCTTTATACATTTTTTTTCGAGTTATTCCAGTTTCTGAATTTACTATCCTATGCTGTAGATTTGGTCCCGATATTTCAGCTTGCTTTTACGGTCTCCTTATCAATATTCGTCAGAACGAAAATTTTAAATATTAAATTTTCTAAGGATTAAAAAAAGCAATAAAATAACTTTTTCGTTTATTTGAATTTCGAATTATTTAATGTAAATTTCTACATGTTTATCTTGCAGTATGTGAAGTAGTTCTTGTTTAAATATGCATTCGAGAATGCTAATCAATCTATTAGATTTATTATCATCATTAGTTTCTTATAAAAATGAAACAAGCTTTCTAACTTCATTTAAGCGTTCCTTTACATTTTTTTTATTTAAACCGAATAAATTTATTTAATAAAACTGTACAAACGTTAATTATTTTTGTTAATAATAAAAATGCTTAGCTTTTTAAAACAAATTCAGGAGAATTCATGAATTTTTTGGGAATCAGCAAACGCGCCGAATAAAGGATATACAAAGAAAGTGGAGGAAGCAAAAAAAAAAAACAAAAAAAAATAAAGAGTTGGCTAAATGAAGCTGACAAAAACCCATGACGAATTTACCGACTCCTGAAACTTTCGATGGTTTGCTGATTTTCTATAAAAAAAGATTCGCTATGCGAGAACAGCAGTAAGTAATTCGCTACGTGTAGTCCCGTCACGCTAAAATTCGGATTCGATCGCGTGACAGTAGTCTCTTTTTGCTTGGATGAATTCGATCGGTATTATTATAATGATGAGATTTTTTTAATCGACAGTGGCAACGCATAACTGTCGAGAGACTTTTCTAAATTTAGTTATTATTCTGTGTGACTATAAAGCTCAATCGTATAGCAAGGCCTTTATTGCAATAGTTGAGTATGGTAAATAAATTCGAAACTAATTGTCAAAGTATTATAATGCTTTAAAGGAATTTTAAACAGAAGTTAGGCAATTTCAGCAATTTCAGCACAGTTTAAACGTTATACTAGTTGAAATATTTCAGCCTCGTTAGTTTCTCTAAAAATCCCATCAGGTCTGCATCGTAACGATACACTGGTTACATTAAAATTGTAATCTTGCAAATTTATTTTGTGAAAAAATTTTCCATTTTCCCGTAGTTATCAGTGAGTCATAAATCTTAAAAGAATAAAAAAAACTAACGATACTCGGTTAGCATGTGATTTTGAGAAAGCGTCAGTGCAAATGCGCAGTTAGATGAGGCCTGATAATATCGAAGAAGCGTGTACACAGACCGGGCCATTATCGATAGTCGCAAGCGCATTTGACCTTATCGTTAGATAAGTATTAGTGGAATCCTATTTGGTAAAGCATTTTTTGCTCATCAAAATCTATCTAAACAGCAGGGATATGTTAACGATTTCTAACGATTTTTATCTCTTGCGGCCTCGATAAGCCATGTGCCAAACTCATTTTTATTCTAGTAATAACGTGAAACATTTGTGATCCATTAATTTCACATTTACTACTTATGCAAGTGCGTATCTTTGAAGATACGGTCTTTGTCGCTTCGAAAAAAAAATTGGCGTTCCTACAGTAAATCGTTGAAAAATCATTCTAAAGAAATGCCTCGTTTGTATCTCATAACTTGGAAGTAAAAGATAAAAAGCACGTATGCCGTGCACATCGAAGCGTATTTATTTACAGTGCAATTGAGCTTTTAAATTCCTCAAAAGAACAAGTTGCGCTAAATTAGATCAAGTAGCTAGTAGGCATAGTCTTAAATAAAGCGTTCAAAGAGGACAGCTGTATTTCTCTATAAGTGCATCCGCGGAGTTATCTCATGCGGGCCCGTCTCGCGATAATCCTCGGTGGAAAAAGGTCGCTTATCAGGAAACTAGGAAGGGGTACAAGCGGGTGCAAGTCGGCTGCAAGACAGACGCGCAGCTAAAAGCAGGAGTGAGCAAAAGTTGCCGAAACTCGGCAGCGTGGCTTTGGGCGTCGCTCGTCTGTACAGATAAGCTTGTGTACGATGCTCCCTTCGCCGGCGGGGCTTCTTTGCCGGGTGCCTGCTCCGAGGCCTGCTCCGGTCGCGCGATCGCTTTCGACGTGCCCGGGAGGGCCGCGCGCTATCTAATTTTCTATCGGCGAGTCCCGTCCTCGACGTCGTCGCCCTGCGACACCCACCGATTGTTTGCTCCTCGACTACTCCATCCGAGTTCAGGAGTCGATAGTGGCGGCAGCTCCGCAGTATTATCTTCCGCGCGGCCACGACCAACTCTCATTTGCGCTGTGTATAGCGGAAGCCTTTGTAGGCGCATGCCACGGCGTACACAGCGTCTCGAGGCTCGCGCAGTCCTCCAGAGATATAGAACAATTCCTCTCGGAAGATGCGCTGCACCGACTTCGCCTATCTGAGAAATTCGAACTGTTTCACTATTTAGTTCGAGCTGCATCTGCTGCTTCTATTTTATCCTTCCTATTATGAGGATTAGCATTATAAATTGATAAACGCCCTTTAAATTGATCTTATCGCTAAGCGAAATGCAATTCAAATTTACTTACCTTTACTCCTTATTATCCGTCATTTGTATAAAAACTTGCTTGTTAACTACGCAATGCATCTCGGAGTAACTCTATTGTAATGGAATGGAGTGGAACAAGTAGCTGGAAGTAGTACAAAGAAATGCATTTTAAATTAGGTATCCTCCTGCTTGGGCAATGCCTTTAATGTGCGAGTTCTTTGCAAGAACAAACTTGTAAAAAAGTGCGTTCCAAATTGGATAACTTCAACTGCGTACGAGCTGTACGCAACTACAATATACCTATAGCTTTACAAATAGTACGCCACTCTGTAAATTTATTTGCGTTGGCGTCATTCAATGACTGCTTGAATTCAAGATTTTTTACAAAAATATCTTATAATAAGACATTCAAGGCAGTGCACAATACTTCCTTTTACACAAACATATAAAATGTAAATTACTTTCTCCGGACATGCAGAAAACGTAAAAGTATACGAATCTACCTTGAGGTCTTAAAGAAATAAAGAGGATACGTATTACAGATCAAGCATGTTTGCTCGCTTTGCTTTCGCGGAATTTCGTTAAGAGGCACGAAAGGTGCAAACTCGACTTTGAGAACTAATGTTTGCCATATAAATATTAAATAGTGCAACGCCTTTGACTTTCGACTCGGTTCTGTTTGTACGGCAATTTCTGCATTTCTGCGAGATCCTCGGCGAGATCCTCGGCGAGATCGCTGCTCGTGGACGATTATACGTCCAACACATCCAACTGAGCGAGCTCTATGCCCCTGTATGTCTTTCGTCCTGAGATGGAATTTAGCACACACGGACTACGCAGATGCATTTCCAAAATTGATAAGCATATCCGACGATAAATAAACCCGCGCGCTCAACAGATGCGTTGATGAATTTGCGCTTGGATAATTACCTAATTCGACCACCTCTTTCCAAAAGCCTCATTTCATTTTCCTGCCAACTATATGCTTTTACCTTATAGTTTTACGGTACTATAGGTTTAATGAAAAAATTCGAAATATTGACGGTCGCTGGGAAAATGGGCCAGTAAAATTTTGGGTCGTAGCAATATTTTCAGCCAGGCAAATCCATAAATTGAAGCCTTGAGCCACGTGCAAGAGGCTAAAGGGTTTTTTCTTCACGAATCCCTCCGTATATGCTTACCTTGGCCTTTTCACTTGAACGCCGCCACCAACGCCACCGCATTATCCTCAGCGATAGGACTGCATTCTCTGCTCGGCCAATGGCTCGGCGTCGGCGCAAGGTACGCGGGGAGGGGGGAGGTGGGCGCGGATCTACGAGGAGAGAGGATCGCGGTGGGAAATCTAAGTGGAGAGTATGTAATAAAGAAAACAGGTTCTAAACCTTGACTCGGCCTCTATCGCACGACTTTACTTCTCCTACAGCTTCGTCTCTTTTTTTTCACCATCCGCTAGTGTGCTGCTTCATCTTCTTCCTTTTTTACGGTGGGCCCGTTTTTGGGGTGGCTGATTGCCGTCAAAGAAAAGCCATTGCAGAGAAAATGCCGCTGGGATTCGAATATGTGCCCTTGTCGTTTCTCATCCGGCTCTGGCTTTTTAACTCGCATGTATAAAATGGATTACGAAAGATTTCTCAACAAACCTGCACGCTTTTCCTAGCGATTTTCAAGGCTACTTTACCGCTCTCCCTCAGATTTATAATGCACGTCACCTTTCGCATTTTTTATTATAACCGTACTCAAAGGGATATTATCTAAGCCGTTTATAGATTTCTATATCTATAAACGGATTTTGCATTTCTTCTTATAGCTTTAACGAAACAGCTTTAACAAAATGCAGAATCTACATCAGCATTTTCATTTGATTCAGCTTTAAAGTCTGCATTTTCTGAAATGTAGTTATACTTTCACTTTTTTCTAATGGTATCAAAAGTAAAATTTGCTATTTTTTCGTCTATGTATTTTGTATTTGACAGAATAATTCGATCGATTAAAGAGCATTAATAGTTAAGGTAATTGGAAGTCAATATATGCGCGAACGCGGGTTCATAAGAAGTTTCATATTAGCAGTTAATAAAAAAGCAGATGCGTGTTATTAAACTAATCGATAAATGGCTGTTCATTAAACGTTCGTTGCAAATGCAAGTACCGGATAATTTGAAAAGCGAAAGATCCCCTTTCAAAATTAAAAGATTTTTTGCCCTTTAAACACACATTAATGTACTTTTCAGAACGTTCATTAGTGATTTTTCATTAAATATTGCAGAGTCTGCAAGATAGCTGAAAATAACTTGTATAAAATATTATCGAATGCACATTATATCTGCAATTGTTTAAAAAACTGAATTTTGGAGATCGCAGTTCAGTTTTTCAGCTTTTCAGAAATTCAGAAATTCAGAAATTCAGGAATTCATCAAGTTATTTGTACGTTTTCGCGGAATGCGTTAGTTATAAATTAAATTTAAAATCGAATATTGCCATATCTACATTCTGTATTGTATAAAAAGAAGAAAGCAATGCTGGGTCATATTATATTCATCTAGGTTGAATTAATAAATTGAATAACGAAGAGTAACGGAACGGTCAGGGTATAGCGCATATCTCTTGCAGAGGTGCAATGCAGAAAAAAGCACAGTCAGCCCATAAAAACACCATAAAGTCCTGTCACCTCCTCTCCATAAAATCCCCACGCGTTCCCTCGGTTATTTATTGAAGCACCGCGCGCCGCCGCAGCTTTTCGCGAATACGTGCAAAATCTGCCAGTAAGTGGAACGAGTCGCCGTATAGTCAACCAGTGATTTCGCTCGCCAAACGTTCTATACTCGCGTTTCTGCCCTCGCACGATGGGCCTTGCTGGCGATTGCGCATTAGGTATCTTGCATTAGGCCGCGGTGATGAGGAATAGAACCAGCTGGGAAGGGGAGAAAGAGAAAGGGGAGCCCTGGGGCCGGTCGAAAAGCTTGGGGCCATTGACCGCGCCGGCAGGGCTGGATTGGTGATCGCATACCTGCCCCGGCGCAGTGTCGCGCACATACATACTGCTATGGCCGGACTAACTTTTCGGCGGCGCATCAAGTGCAGCCTCCGCCCCGCCTCTCCTTTCTTTCTTCTTAATCTGATATATAGGGTCTGATCGCTCGGGAAGAATCTTTCTTGCATTATTTACCCCTGATGTGAACGAGGATGTGAATGCATGCGTGGCGCGATATTTTTTTCTCCTACAACAAGTGTGCACACCTTCTTCATTGCCGCGATAAATTACTTATTTACTACATGTTCTTAGTGCTGCTGGTAATTAATACACGAAAAGTGGGCAAGTTGCACCAGACCTCGTAAAAGTACAGGTTGATCATGTCGTGATTGTATACTCGGTCTTATACCTATCGTGCTTAATTATGAAATTTGAATACCCCGGTAATGGAGTTCCCTATGCTATCGAAGAATCCCGATGTACTATCCAATTGTATTATTAAAATTCAATTGATTTTGATTAATGGCGGCAGTGAAACAAGCGAAATGTACAAAATTTCCTTTCTTTATATTAGTACACTTTCGCGTTAAACTGTTAAAGTATTAAAATTGTTTAAAAAATTAATGATTTTGCCTGATGCCTCAAGTTTGGAGACTAGTTATTGTGACGTCGATAAATAGTGCATCTCAGGAGCAACAATGAAAAGTTCACAGTCGATCAAATCGAGCTGGAAGACGGTGAAAACCGCTCGGACTCTCGAACAGGATGAGTAAAAGGAAGCTATTCCTCCTCTGCAGGTTGCACAAAGGCCCTCGCAATCTTTCTCCTGGTGGATAAGCGCCGCACTCCTTCCATCCCCTCCTCTCTTCCTATAGGACGCAATTTTTCTTTCCTCCCCTTTTCTTTTCAGCTCGCCTTTTCCACCTCATATTTTGCCGGCGGTCACCGGCTTTTCTCGCCTTCGCGGCAGTAGTACTCCTTTGTCTTCTCTCTCGGGCGCAGGTATACACGAGAGCCGAGCCGAGTGACCAAAAGGAGGAACGTGAACGCAGGTCGATTTACCTATGAATGGAAGGGCCATAATGTGGGTTACTCGGCCGCAGGGCTGCAACGAACCCAACGAGTCAAAACAATTAATTTCCCTTCTTTTTTATCTCGACAGTGTTCTAGGCACGAAGACATACTCGGCTCATACTCAGCGATTATCGCGCCACGGCCGCCACGGGATTAGCGCATTGTGTCCAAGATCGAGAGATCTTCGATATAACGCAGCTGAATGTCGCTTGTCTATTCCTATTGCAATTAGTTTTCAAAATAATCTATGGGAGCGTCTAGTAGATTAGACAACATTCAATTTTAATACACTTTGCAGTTATTATTTTGAGAATTCAATTGTTACTTCTGTACTTAATTATAAACTTTTTATTCGAATTAGAGTACGTTTCTTCATTCATTCATGAATATTTTACTATTTTCTTATAAATTTGGAAAAAGTTTCTAATGAAAATAATTTGCCTCCCCTAGCAAAAGTAAAACAAGAATATTGCGAATGTGAATTGATGTTTATTTTTTATTATAACAGAGTATATATTGCTTAAAAGACATGTAATGGCCATCAGAGAAATAGTATACCAATGTTTATGCATTTTGCCATTCCATCAATAGAAATGCGATTTAAAAGTGAGCGACTCCCAAAGAAGGCATCGTGGCGATTTCGAATGCGCCGATACCTGCACGCGAGATTTATTGAAAGCGTACCATTAGATACGTCCGAGCGCATTCGAAAAAAGTAAGAGAGCAAAGGCAGTTTTCGCTTTTCCCCACTGTCACTTGAGGTCGAAAGAAAGAAAAGTGACCGGGGCTCTTAATTTTTGGACGTCGCGCTCTCTTGCTTGGACGTTTCGCAGTGTGAACAACTGCGGATTGCTAAGGAAAGTTTTTGGAACAAAGTTTTTAGAAGAAAATGTACTCCCGTAGTCCCGTAATTTTCGGCATCGCTCGGCCTAGCGCTCGGCGGATCTCCTATCTGCCCGCAGCGATCTATCTCGCTCGGCGGCAGCTGATTAGGCCGCAGCTGCGCGGCGTTTTCTTCGCCGTTTTTCCGTTGCGTAACCCACGCGCTGCGAGCGCACCCACAAGAGAGGCTCGCAGGCGCACGGCGACCTAAAAATTTTACGATTCGCCTTTTGCCTTTTACAAGCGGAGCCAGCCTGGGCAACGCATGTTTATCTTTACTGCCGAGCCTCAAGAGGGACGCGTGTTTCGACGTGCCAACTATAGTTTCCCTTTTATTCAACTGCGCACTTTTGCGCGATTACGCGAAATCCATCCAGATCCACTGTGGCGCAATCTTTTGCATTTGATACAATTGCTAGAGTAACATTATCATTATTTTATGCGTTTGAATAAATCTCTTTAAAATATAATCAGTGCAGCTTATTAGAGCATTGCGTTTCCTTCAAAACTTAATAATATTACGATCAAGTTTTTAATTTGAACTAGAATGAAGGAAAATAAAAATAATTAAAGAGAATTGTTGAAAAAGTAATTCTGATGGAAATGCATCACGAGTTACAGTAAATACAACTAATCAATAATAATTCGATGAATTAATCCATGATTGCAAACATTGCAGAGTCATAAATAAAATTTTTATTCAATTTAGGAAAGCTTAATGGTAGACAAAGATAATTAAATGAAATTAAATTTAGGGTCGTATATAAAACGGACGAGTTTCGCAGGCAGTGTCCGCGCAAAAGCATTTGATATACTGGACGAAAATCCAAAAAGATGTGCGCTGCCTAATAGGCACAGCGAACGGCGCGCGGTCATCCGGTCACGAACGCGCTTCGTCCTTTTCTTTCGCTCGCAGCGCACGCATCGCACGCATCGCACGCGTCGCACGCATCGCACGCATCGCACGCACTCGCACGTGCACGGCGAGGCAGATCGGACTATCGAAGCAGGTATATTCAGGGAGTAGCTCCGTCTCATTCTGCCTTTTCCTCCTTTGTCCGCCGGGCCTCTATCTGCCTCCATCTTTCTTTCGGGCCGGCTTTTCCCGCAGCGCGGGACTCGCTCCTACGCGACGTCTTGGCTCCTCGGAAAGTCGGGGGGCACTAAAAAGCGCGCGGCAAAGGAGGCCGAGAGGGGGGAGGATCCAAGCACTCGATAAATTCACGTTCCTCCTTTGTGCGCCGGCGGGGCTCGCTCACCAAATGCCGAAAAGTCTCACGCGAATCATCCATTTACAGGTGCGCGCAGTCTTCGTAGCCTCGGCGGACTGCGTCATCGCCGCCCGTATTGTGCGTTGGAGCTATTTTTTTCCTTTTCTTTTTTTGTGCGCGCGGCTGCGTGCAAGGCAAGAGGGGGACGCCGCGCACGCAATTTTTCTCGGCGACGCAATAGGTGAAAAAGCGCGAGGGGAAAGCCGCGCGTGCAGGACAAAGGCGAGGCACCCGCGCGCGCGACGCCTCGGGGAGGGAAACGCGTGCCTCGATCGAGCGATTCTTATCATTTTTTCTACCTGGGAAAGCCGCGAGCAGATCCAAACTGCCTCGTGTGCCAACATTTTCTTCACACAAGAATTTGCACTTGTTCTTCCACCAACTAGAATTGGGACTTAATGAAAACTAGCAAAACCTAATTTTTATTTTTTCAATTTAACAAAAATCATTAAATTGCAAAACAAAATGTTGGATGCATTTTATAAATTAAAAAATGATGCGAATAATAAAGGCAGTAAAAAAATTGTCTTCCAATCGACGCTTTTTCACGGATCGGCTCATTCAATCCCATTTAATCAGCGGGACATAACAATCGGATTGGCGTAGCTGCCCTGGAACGGGCGCTCCGGGCCGCAGCCGGCAAATTCGATCCGGAAGTGCCGCGTCCATAAGCGCCGCGAGAGCATAAAAAATTCAAATCTGACTCGCGGGCAATATTTGGCAAAAGCTCTCGTTGCACAGCTCGGCCTGGATACTCGAGCAGCAGGGACATTTCGCTGCGTGAAAATTTCCACGCGGAGTGTCCGTAGGCGCGACGAAATTTCCGCGGCTGCAGGAACTAATCGATAACGAGGGGAGAGAGGGGGAGGACACGTGCGAACCGAGTGCCGCCTATATACACCTAGGCGCTTTTCCCCGTAAACAAGCGCCGGGAGCTGCTCGATATGCCGCATCGGGGGCTCGCGCCACCCCGCCCACGCGCGTCCACGCGCGCCCACGCGCGCCCACCTTTTGCGTCGCTCTCCGAAATACCCGCGCTGTTTACAAGCGCGACACGCAATCGGTCCGCCTGCATTACTACTCGCCACGTGCGCTTTCTGCGATTCGAACCTCTTTGCTCAACTTAGCAACCCGATCGGATTCTATTTCGAATTTGCTTTTCAATCATTTCGATCTATAAATAGCTAATATTCATCTGTCAATTTATCCTTGGTAATTTTTTATTTTTTCCTGAGCGGTGATTCGGTAAACAGTAGAAAAAAACCAAGGCGATTCAAAATTACGCATACGCATGTTTATTCAAGGATTAGCGTGATATTTGTCCGACATCGAAACGAAATAACGGAATGCAGAAATCCGCGTGCATAAATTTCCTTCGTCGCACGGATATTAACGGTTTGCCAGTCTGCGTTACAAGGCTGTCTGATGAAACTCGGCCGAGAAGGGTCAGTCGAGATTTGCTTTCGAATTGGCATTAGCGCGCAGTTGGCGAGAAAATCCGAGACGTCGTTTTGTAAGAACCGTTTGGGCGCTAATCCGTAGAAAAAAGAAAAGTCGCATTAAAAATTTCGTAAACGTTTACGGTAAATCGCAATTGCGCGATAGAGCCCGAGTTGCGCCAGTCCCAAAAATTTGCCTGCACTCGAGGCCCTCGAGTTCTTGATTGATGTGAAAATTAATAATGCGCGAATGTAATTACTGATTTGGCTTTACGACATGCTCTTTTTCTTACAGACTCATTACGCGAGCGTTATTAATTATCCGAGTCCGGAGCGAGCCTCTTACAAGCTCATTATATCGCGACCATTACAGTGGGAATGGAAGTGAATTTGATATAATGCCCATGCGTGTATTATTGCGTGTAGACCGTGTAGAGTGTGGAGGACCGGCGAGAACGGAAAAACGGAGCTTAGAGACGATTACCGAGTAATTTCGTGATTAAAGTCGCTCATTTGCATTCGGAATTGCTTAACGACTAATTCTCTTATTAGCTCGAGGCTCGAACAGTTCGCTTACTTAGCTGTATTTACTTTATCTGCATCGAATACTATTTGGGTTTTGACAAAAATCTCATCTTTTCGATGCCGAAATAAGAAATGCAAATGGAATGTGGCTGAAAAAATGAGGAAATTCCGGGAAATAGCGGGAAATTCGTCAAAAGCAAAAGGCAGAGTCTCGATGCCTTTCTGCAACGAAGCTTGGCGTAGTTTAATGACATAACGGCGGCTTATCGGGCTGGAAAGAAGGTTCTGGAAAGATCGCACTCCACATGACGCGAAGCAACGAGAAGCCTCGAGACTCGAAAATGGCTTACATTAACCGCTCTCCGCGGAGGCGCGGAGGCGCGGAGGCGTGGAGGAGGGGTGCCCTCTGTGGAAAAAGGGCGCGTCAGGCTGCAGCGGATAAAAAAATTCAACAAAACCCGATCGAACTGCTCCGAGCGCAGCGCCGTAAAAAAGAAGAGAAGGGGGCCGGCGACTCGGGCGGCTCCCCCGCTCGGCCCCTGACTTTCGAATTTTCCAGCGGCGGGCCTCGCTCGATTTTCTGCAGCAATTGATGACGCCGTATAATTTTCAAAGGGGGTCCCTCTCCTCCTTCTCTCCTCATCCGGGCGGCTGCATTATATGCGGGCCCGCGGCCCTTTGCTATCTCGCAGCGAGTTGCAGGCGCTGCAGGCGCTGCAGGCGCTGCATCCGTCAAAGCGGATATGCAGGAAAGGAGGAGTTAAAAAAGATACCGAGCCCTAGCGGCACCTAGCGGCCCCTGGCTTGCCGCGGAGTCGGCAGAGGAAGAAAGACGAGGAGAAAGACGACTAGACGAGGCAAGGAGAGGGGTCCCTACTTCGAGCGCGCCGGCCCGAGAAGGGGAAAGGAGGAAATTTATTGGGCCTATGAGAGGACTTTATAGCGAAAATTACCGTGGAATTATTTTTCTCGGGCTCGCCGTCTCGCCTTTTACAGCGCTTCCTTTGTCCGCATTTGGCTTTCTTCATTGCTCTTTACGCCTTTAGGGTGGGAAAGGAAAAACTTTTTTTACTGCCCCAACGCGATCTTTCACTTGCTGGCTTGCTGCCTCCTAATTCCATTAATTCTTCTGCAAAAGCCGTTATTGCTGTCAATTTGAGGGCGATTCGAGGGCTTGTCCAGAAGTTGCTAAACTCCTAACTTGTTCACGCTCTTTTCGACCTGTTGTTATGAATTTTTTCGCCAAGCAATTAAACTAAATTGTTTTTACAAGCTTTTCGCGCTCGCGAAGGCCTTCAGTTGACTCTAGAAATAAGTTGCATAGAGCACGCCGTAGTGGGCAAGGTAGCTCCAGAGGTAGCTCGGTACAATCTACTTTTAGACGCATTGTTTCATTTAAAGCGACTTTAACGCGTGTCAACGTCGATTAATTAGCATACCGGTTAACGAAGTTGCACAATTGTATTCGCTGCAGCTTAAGCTGAAAATAGCGCATCCTGCACAAAGGACGGGCGGCCGGCAAAGGAATTGGCCTGCAAAAGAAAGAGTAAGAATGGTAAGTTGACGCGATCGGCGCCTTTCCAGGGCATTATACAGTAAGCCGCGCTTTATCTGCATTCGGGCCGGTTGCTCGCGAGTAGTGCTGACGCGATATTGGCCCGGCGGGCCGGTCGTGGAATGCAGCGCTGTTGCCACGCCGAAACAGCCAGCGGGAAAGTCATCCTCCAGCCTCTGTGCGCGTAAAAACGGCGGCGACACCGGCGACGCAGCACGTGTGCCCATACTGCTGCCCCTGCATGCTGCGATTCTTTGCATGCTTTATCTCGCTCTTGCCTCCCCTCCCCACGCGCCCTCCTCTAATCTCGGACTCTTCGAGATTAGCGTCTTTATTTTCGACTCGGAGAGAGGTAGGGGGGAGCTTCCCAGGAGAGCGGCCCTCGTCTGCCTTTCCTCGGCTCGTTCATTTTTTTCGCCCCGACTCTGCGTCTCGTGGGCCGGATGCGCGCGCGAGGGGGAGGGAGCTAGAGCGAGTCGGCCGCGAGTGCGAAAGCGGAAGAGCGGCTGATTCTCCAACTCTGCCGAGCGGGGAAGGGAGCGGCTGCCGCTGCGGCTGTGCTCCCAGAATTTATCGCAGCACTTGGCTGCTTAATGGGCTTCTGCGGGGCCCGCGACTCTTTTTCCCGAGCTTTTTCCGCTTTTCTTCGGGAGCGAAGATACTGTTCTAGGCGTCTCCAAGCGCACGCCGAGGAGGGATTTCGCATCGGCGCGAGACGAAAATAGGCAGGCGTATTTTCGTATTTTTCTTGCGAGGGCTAGATATACACGCTGAATTTAGCGCAGGAGATAGCAAGCGCCGCTGGAGGGATGCACAACCGTAATGTGCTTATTTTCGAACTTGAAATACTGAAAATTCACTTTTAGTGCGCTTTTTCCTTTCGGCTTTTCTATTGGCTCAAATTAATTTAATTATTTACTTTATTTAGTTATTCGCTGCAAGTCGCTTTAGTTACAGTTATACGGTTAGCAAATAGTTGAAAAAACAATACTAAGAAGAAAATGTTCTCAAATTTTATCTCAATCCTTTAATTTTCAATCGGTCAAGTTGTATCTTATAAAGAGGCGATTCTCGGGCTCAAAACGCGCGGAAAATATCCCATTCAAGTCGGTAAGTACTACATTATCCGGGAAACATAGCGGCTGCGCTCAATGGATTCGCAACCCTCCCGCCCACGGCCGGCCGCGGCCCCTGCACAAGTGTACTAGCGTACACCGCAAGTGTACGCGCAAGTGTACGCGCAAGTAACCAGTGGAGGGCGAACGACCGAGAGGGAGAAAGAGAAGTCAAGGCCAGCCGGTCCAGCTCGAGCCCCACGCCGGCATACAAAGCCCTTTAAAAGGGACCTGCGCCGCCGCCGCCGTCAAACGCCTCTCGCAGTCTTGATTTTTGACGGGCAGCCGACCGAAATCGAAGGAAAAAAGAGGCGTGCGCTCATTGTTGCTCGAGACGTGCGTCAGGGGTAGGCGCGAGGGGTCAGACTGCCGCGGGATACCACTTAATTCTTTCTTTTTTTCAGCAGAAACTTTTTTTCATCAACAGATTTTTGCCCCGAGGACGACCTAAATATTTTGATCCGTCACGTTGATCTGTTATTGTTGCCATTTTTTCTTTCACGACTGAAACCGCTTTAAGTCAATTACACATGCGCAAAGTTTATCTAAAAAAGTACAAAAGGCCAGTGTACAGTGTTTAAACCTGAAAAAAGGGCGGTGAAAAATGTATAGCGCAAAGGAGGAAAGAAAAAAAGTAGCAAGTTATTCTGCAACAAGCTGCGGGCAACCACATAGCAGTATGGATGGCCCACTGGCTTACTCTCAGACCGGAAGTGATTTGCGAGCGAGTTCGAAATTTGACCTTACGCGTTATCGGCTAGCAGAACTTGTTCCCCGTTTTCTTACACTGCTCTCTGTGTACACTTATTCCTTCAGAATTCAAAAGCTATGCTGACGTGTTTTTATCGTTATGTGAAAATTTTCTTTACCCACTTGTAGGAGGAATTTGTAGGAGTTACAATTAAATGGCGTGTATACAAGTGCGAAACATTGGAGTCCCAAGGAGAACCGAAAGAATTTGTTGGTAAATATGAAAAGCGAAAAAGGAAAAGGTATAATTCTTAATTATCATTGAAAAAATCTTGGCACGTGCGATTCGGCAACGCGAGCGTTGATAGTCGCGGCCTGCGCCGTTCACGAGCAGACCTCGTGCCGCGTGCGCAGCCATTTATCGAGCGCCGCGAGCACGCACGTGCGTACTGCATCGTAAACAAGAGCCGCTCGAAGTTAAGTCCCTCCTCCTCGTCTCCTCGTGTTCTCCGTTTTCTCCCCTCCCCTGTTTTCCGTTTTCCGTTTTTTCGCGACGAATTTAGCTTTTCCCGTTTTAGCGCTCAATGATAATGGCGTTTAGGCGCGCGAGGCGCGCGTGGCCTGCGCCTTATTTTTCCAACGCGTAACCTTGACTATCAATGTCTATCGAAAGAGGGCTCGAATGTTTTATTTGTTTGGATTCGCCTAACCGAAACTCGCCGTTGCGCATTTTCTTTGCTAAAGAACACGTGTAGTAGTCATTCCGTCAGAATAGAGGGTCTTAATAGCGAATTAAAGTACAGAAACTGGGAATACTCCTTTCTTTATAGAGTTGTTACAAATTATTTATATCATTTTAATAGGATCATTTGTTTTCTCTAAACTATCAGAATGCAAAGGCGGCGCCAATGAATGATGAACGTGTAATACCACTATTGCAGCAGCGGCTCGAGGACCGTCTGCGCCGCTCGCATTTTTTTCTCCACTTCAATCGTGAACGCGCCGAAAATTTTCCCGAGGCCCCGCGGGATCGCTTCGCCTCGGCGCGACGCATAATGACTGCTCGACTCGGCGGCTCGGCGCCGGTCGAAATTACACACTCCGCCGGGACAAGAGCCAGGTACCTATAGGATAGTATACTGTCGGCCGAAATTCTGCCCTAGCCCCTCGCTCTCGCGACGGAAAAGCTAAGGCGGCGCTAATGCCCGGATGCTCGCGATCGCATCCTGCCGCGACCCACTTTTTTGTGCCCGAAAAACCGGTGGGGAAGCCTCGGGAAGCCATCGGCGGAAAACGAACGGAGAAGGAAAACCGTAGATCGCGAAGCGCGACGAAGATCGTAATGCACCTTTAATACATCGAGCGAGCAACAACATTTTTTCATTTTTCAAAAGTAGTAGGAAAATTGCCTTTACACCAGTTATACTAGAAAAATTAAATAGTAAACTGACACTTATGATTAATTCAATTAGCTCACATGTAATCGGGTGTCAATAACCGCTTTGGCAACTTTTTACGTTATAAAGATAAAGTTTACGTAAATGTATGTTTACAACAATAATTGTTGTTTTATGTAATAAATGTAAAATAACGAAATGAAAAGTGCAGGTGGCACGTAAAAGTTTTCTCAGTGCAGTCGCATAACGAGGCGTCGTCGCGGGATTTCGTCCAGGGACTTTTCCAAAAGTGAAAGCTTGGCAAGGAACTCTGTTTGCGAAAATGGCGCTTTCCGAAAGGTCCGAAAGGTCCGTAAGGTCCGAAATGTTCGAAATGTACTCACGTTCACTTTCGGGCCGCCAATCAGCGGCATCGGGCATCAGCAATATCTCGGCTTTCTAACGAGCCAAACGAGAAAACGGCGCGGCGCTCGGGAAAATCTGTGACGGCGAATCTCGCCTCGGCGAGAAGAAAGCCCGCGCGCGAGCAGTTCGAAAATGCGCAGAAGTAGGTCGCGCGCGCGTGATTTTTCAAGAGGCCGACGACCCGAGCGGCTCCGAGATCTGCAGCGGGGCCCTCGTGAAAAGAGCCAACCGTTCGCTCTCTCCGCGCCGCGCGCGAGTTGCGGCCGCCCAATGAAATAAGGAGCGAGGAATCCGCTCTCCCACGCGCGGCGAAAAAAGGTCGAGATCGCGCGCGCAGAATGTATCCGATATTTTTTTCAAGGCTCCATGCCCTTTCTTCTCAGCGGCGCCAAACCCGCCATTATGTGCACTCGCCCGTTTCGCCTTTTTTCTGCCTTATCGCCGCTGCTGCTTTTGCCGCCTTTGCCGCTTTGCCATTCAACCACTGATTATTGCAAGGGCTCAATGAGGAAGCTGAATTTCCGACTGAAATACGAACAAAAATCCTGCCCTAGGCCTTCCCTGGCGAAATCCAGGGGGATGTTCTTTTTTCACGAGGCTCCTTTCGTCCCCCGCTTCCTTCTTTGCTTCTTTTTTTCGCTGACGAGGGTATGGGACGTGATTTTTTTACAACGATAGCGGCCCATTCAGGCCGCGCCTACCCTTTATTCGACCGACCTCCTAAATTTTCACCCGTAAATTATTTTCGCAAGCCGATCCTTGATGCCGCGTCTCCTCGCTGTTGTTTGCAGCTGCTGATGCAACATTCATTAAATTATTCTCTAAAAAACTCCCAGATTGCATAATAAAATTATAATGAAAATTAATCATTAAACTTTAGCATAGAATCAGATTATGGAAGAGAGTAGGATATTGTATTATTGAATCTTAAATTTTTATCTTAGTCTTTGCACGAATAGCCGAAACAGATAAAGTAGTGAAAATAATAAGACTAAAAAAGTAAAGTTAGCGCGAAGCGCAACAGGATACGAGGTTGTATATTTAGTCTGAATTCCATATAAGGTTGAGGGCTCGCTACATTTTCCTCTCGATCTCGCGAGCTTCTCTCCCGAACGGAATGGAATAAAAAAAAGGATAGAAGGGGAAGGAGAAATGAAGAGTCGAAGGAAAAGGCGGCGAGTAACAGGTGCGCCCGTGAAAAGTCCGCTTGCTAGAGCTTACTGCATCTCGCGTTTTTCCGAAACTTCCTTTTTCAAGGACACGCGACCTTCACCCATCGCTCCCAAGAGAGGAAAAACGTCCTCTCCTCGTGCGGACAACAGACAACTCTTTTTTTATTTCATAGACTCGCCGCTTGGCTGCTTCGCAGCGGATGCACAATTCAGGGCGAGGATATGTATATCCTCCCACGAGTTGAGGCTTTGGCGTTAGCCAACTTTTTTCTGCACTCGATATTTTTTCATCCTTTTTCAGTTTCATCTTCATTCGAAAAATATCCGAAAAAGCAGCAGAGGGAACTTTTGCAAGTGTGCAAATTTATTTGATCGAAATTCAATTAAGCGCTCCTGATATAGGAATATTGGAACTTGATATGCGAGACATCTTTTAAATGGCGCCCAATTTTTAATTTGTATTTTTTGCAATCTCCATTAGTGGAAAAGGCGAGAAGTGGAAGAGCCCAATTAATCTAATATTGGAAATAAAATCCTTTTCGCTACAGCTGTACAGAAATTTCGTAATCGTCTGCTGGGTAAGTGCGCTGAACCCCAGCGTTTTCTCGCTTCTTTTCCTCTCCTGCGTATTGGCCACGACTCACGGGCTGCCACGAGGCAGGGAGAGGAGAGACGTGAAAAAAACACGACGCCGATCTAGCCAACTGCAACGCTCGAGCGTTGCGCTCTTCTAGTGCGACCTTGGCAGTTAGGGCTGTCCAAGAAAGAAGTCGCTCTGGCCCTGGCGAGGGCGGACTAGGCTCCGATAGAGGGAGGGGAGACGAATGGAGAGGTAGATTTCCTGCGGCCAAGATACGGAGGGCCGAGATGCAGTATTCAGATTTGGCCGCAGGTACCATTATGAGGATAATATATGGCCCGTAATGGTCCTGCTTTTGTGCGGTCTTGTGTCATTTTGTATTAGGAGGATTTTCGTTTCGCTTCGTTATTGGATTTTTTCCCTCAGTCGGCGCCGACCACTTATTTTTTTTCCGAGGGAATTGACTGAAAATATTTTTTTACGCTGGGGCGGGGGTCATTCAAGTATTTTGGAAGGTGCATATTTGTTTATTTTAATTGCTAGAAAAGTGTTGTTGGAATAAAGTTGGCAAATTTTTAAAATTACTTAAAGATTCGCTTAAA
Source organism: Eurytoma adleriae (assembly GCA_900480045.1). Lineage (NCBI taxonomy): Eukaryota > Metazoa > Arthropoda > Insecta > Hymenoptera > Eurytomidae > Eurytoma > Eurytoma adleriae. The sequence goes on from UXGC01000920.1 coordinate 35,414, forward strand.
GTGCAAGACTTGTGCGGATAAATGTGTTTTCATTTTGGTTGAAGTTACGCACAAAAGCAAATGAGAAACAGCTCGCGTACGGTGCAGCTAAATGTTTCCTCTAAATTTTTCCGGCGGAAAAAAGTTTCGCTCCTCCAGTCCTCTCGCATGAATAACAGTATTTTTGGCTCGTCTTCGCTCGTTCGCCGCGGAAAACCTCGCGCCACACGATATTTTTCAACGAGCGCTGCCTTTCTCTCTTTCTCTCTCTCCCCTCTGAGGCGTCTGGTTTGATCGCGAGCTTTTGCCTTGCACGGCCACGTCTCTCATTCGAGGCGCAGCTCTAGTGCAGTGCCCTCTCGTTTCGCCTACCGCCCAGTTGTGTCGAAACTTTTATCGCTTATAAGAGGCCCTCTCGTGGACGATTTTTCATTCGCCGAGACGTTTTTTCCCTTCTTTTTTCAATTTTCGCTCGACGGCTCGTCGAGCATGTCGTCGAGGAGAAAAGCTAGTTGGAAAGGCGCGGCGCGGTGTCGAGGTTGATCGATCATTATACACTAATGTTTTAAAATGCCCGTTTCAACGAAGATGCATGCAAATTAAATTTTCAAATTTTACACGACCCAGTTGGACAAATATTTCACCCTTTTGTCTTTATTTAACCAACACTGAATATTAAAACAATATTCGCAATAATTCGAAGCGCAAGATTGATTGAAAGACGTCGACAAGATGCATTACGATGCATAAAATGAAAGTTTGCTAAAATGACTTTGAAATTCGGAGAAAGCTTATCAGCAGTTAAATTAATGCATATCATGTTACGAATCCACGAGCTAGCATAAGGAATGTAAATCCTTTCGAAAACTAGCAGTGTTTTCCTTCCCAGAAATAGATTTTGTAAAGTCTATTTGGATTTTTCAAATGGACTTAGTCACTTAGTTTGATTCGATGCCAAGTCGAAGCCCTGATGCTAATTTGCAACGAAAAGAAAATTCGGAATTGATCCGTCTGTTGTTTACGCGATGCCCCAACTCTGTCCAAGTTCGATCACGGAACTTTTCTTCGCCGACGACCGAAGAATGACCGACGCCTCTCTGTGTATTCGCTCTGAATGAAGCTTCAAAAGTTGCATAACAAGCTAGAAGTCGTACGCGACAGCTAGGCTATTACGGAACGACAGGATGGCGATTTATTTGCGTAACAATTTTCCCGCTCGCAATCGTGTTCGCTGCTTTTCGATCGCCGCTTTTCTACGTATGAAGGAGTCTCTTGTTTTTTAACAGTCGCTGATTGTTCTGTTCTGTTTGTTGAGAGGCGATGGAAGGAATAGTAATTTCTTTCAATTTCTTTCCTTTACACAACAATTACAAGAAGAATAAGTTGCACTATAGGCAGGCCAATAAACTAATTGCGCATTAGTGAAAATAAAAAAGGTTAAAGGAAAAACGGCCTGTCGCCGTACCGAAAAGCGAAGAAACTAAGAAAGAGCATTGTACGCCGGGCGCAGTATGGAGGAAGAGCGAGAGGAAGACAGATAAGCCGTGCGCTGCAATAATAGTGGCTGAGAAGCGTCGGGGAATTCCTCCGCATGCTCGACCGTGGAGATCTATGTACTTGTTGGTCCGCATCCATCTCTCTCCTTCTGCCTAGTCGTAGATCTAAGCGTGCTCTGCAGCTCTTGAAACGAGGCCAGGGCCGTAAGGGCTTTGCACAATTTTTTGGCCTCGGCAATTTCGAAAGCGGCCGCTCGCGAGACCCAAGACCTTCAAGCCTGCGTCCTTATTTTTGCGCGCACTTTTCCCGTCGGTGCTAATTGCCGCGCACCGCACAGTCGACTCGACAGTCGAAGCAACACTCCAAATTTTCCAATTTTCCAATTTTCCAATTTTCGCAGAGCTGGATTGGATCTTATGAGAGCTCTTTTCGAGGGATCACTCCCATTTTCTCCCGCCCGCATGAATAGGAGATTCAATTTAATCGTGATAAATTGACTAGCAAACAGCGGAGGAGCTGAGGCGCTCGTCAAAGTCGGCAAGCGCCAGCGCGACTTGTCGCTTTATTTTTCAATTCTGCATATTAGTGTGGAAAATAGATTTTAAATATAGCCGCGAAATTTTCAAGCGGAATTTCTGCTTTATTAAATTATGAGCTTTCGCCAAACTTTGTGCATTAGTTTATTTCTTTATCGGTTTTTCAATTGCGCGACATAACGTAACGTGTAGACCATGTAGACGAAAACCTTCGCTAATTTTGTTTTGTGGCTTTAGAGTAATTTCAAAATGTCTCCGCCAACCTACTTGTTAAAATAGATTTCTCCCTTAGTCGAAGAAAAATTTATTTTGAAGGAAATGCAAATTGTCCTATAGTACCTACGGTGCTGCTAAAGTCGAGTTAATTAAGAGGCATTAACTTGAAAATGCCACTTTACGTAGATAAAGATTCGTGCACAAGAATGGAAAAATTCTCATTTTTAACGCGATAAACCTTTTGAAAAACTCCTAAAATGCGTATTTTATTCGATAAAAGTTTGTTAGACGGTAGTGGTCTGTCTCCCCTAAATTAGCGAAGGATCGAGCGGCAACGGAAGTCGCTGGCCCCGCATGCGTGACTTTCATGCCCGCGTCTCCCGCGTCTCCCGCATGATAGGTAGACCCCTGTCCGTGGCTAAGAAAGGTTTCTCTTACGATCTAGACGGCGGATGGGCATTAGAGTGGGCCTAGCTCCACTCTAATGCGCCGACTTCGCTTAACGCGCGCGCGGCCATATACACGCCTCTCGCATTCTTTTTTACTCGCAGTGTTGCGTCTCTTGCGCGCTGCGCGCGGCCTACCCAGCTCCCCCACCTTTGACTCGCGGAGTCTCCTCTTTATTCGTCGAGCGATTAACTCTTCCTCCTCCGGCGCCCCGGCGCTCCGGCACTCCGGCATGGAGGAGAGCGCGAGAGCGCGATGGCGCACCAGAAGAAGCTATAGTTGGCAGCTCGGCACTCTGCCGGCCAAAGCTTCGCTGCTTTTACTTTTCAAACTTTTAAACGCTTCATTTCCCATACTTATTCATAAACAATATGCTAACAATGAAAAATATTTCATGACTCGTTTGTCCGCTCACTAGAACCAATTGGATAGCTATCCTCCTAAGCTAGAAAAGAAAAAAGGCGAGCAGCTCATCATCGGCAAGCACGTGCGACTATACACGCATTTTCCATTAAGCGCTTTTCGATCCTTCGGCTCCAGCCGCGAAAAGGCGAAAAACGGCTCACCATTCTATCTGTCCGCCCTCTCATTAGGCTGTCTAGTGCCGAGCTCGACGGCCGCACGTTCCCACAGCCGCTGCAGCCGTTTCTAGCCGACCAGCCGTTTTTACAGCGTCCTCTCTGGCTCGAGGGATCCCTACCTGCGCGGCGCGCCTAACGGGTTGCCTTAGGACCAATACCTATATACCTTCGGTCGCTTTCCTTTTTTTTCGCCTCCACCTTGCCGGACAAGGTTAAGTCCCAAAACGGGAAAAGGCTTACAATGCATCGCAATAAAAAGCTCTTGAATCACTTTATTTGCGAAGCCGGGAAGCCGGGCACGGCTCTCCCTGCGGCTTTATTGCCGTCAACTCTCTTCTCTCGGTCACGGGGCCGAGCGATCCTTTTTTTTTGCCAGGCAGGGGAGAAAGGGTGCTGCTCGCGCTAGGGTTTTACTGCCGAAGGGAAAGTCTGCGTGCTTTATTTATATTGGCGGTGCTCTGCAAAGTCCCCTCCGCGCTTTCCACCGCACGGATTTCCCTCTCCTTGTCGCTTTTTTCTTCGCAGCTTCCCCCTGTGTGTTGTGTGCGTGCGAAATTTACGAGTTTGCGTTTGCGTTGCCAGAAATTTTCCCTTCACGAGGGTTGTATGGAAAATTGCAGGTACGAAAAATCGATGAAGCTCAAGCCTGTCGGGGGGAATTAGAATTAGAAAGAGAAGGAAAAAGCGCTGCGATTTCGCTTAGCGGTAGTACAATACGGGCGAGTCGCACTCCTCGAAATCGATGGCGCGAACGCGATACGTCCGTCGAAAATTTATGCGCCGGCGCAGCCGCGCTCCTTTTCGAGGAAACACGAGGGGAGAGTTTTCCGCCTGCGTTTTTTTTCACCCGTCGCTCACGCACTGGGGTGCTTGCACGCGGTTAAAATAGAACGGCGCCCGTTCGCGCAATTAACGCAGACGTAGGAGGGGGCCGGTTTCATTGCCTTTGTAAAAGTGCCTCTACGAATGAGAGACTTTTACCTTGTGTAGATGTAGTCGCTAGACTGTCAATGTTTTTTTAATTATTGTATTTCGGCATATTGATTTTTTTCTTAATTGAGGATGCTTTTAATTTGGCCTACCGCTGAATCGCATAACTAAGTGGGAGTGTCATAAAAATTTGAACATTTGAAAGTCGATCCTAAATGAGACTTCGCGACCGCTGCTTATTTGAATTCTGCCAAAAATGTAGTTATGCTCTTTTGCCGGGATGCCTGAGAATTGTATTGGAGCAAATCGATAGTTGGCTTAGTTAGTAAAGAAAGGAAGAGAAAGAACTGGCAAGGAAAAGGCAGCTGGGTGGGGGTCGGCGGACAAACAGCGAGAAGCAGCGAGAAGCAGCGAGAAGCAGCGACAAGCAGCGACAAGCAGCGACAAACAGAGGTTCGCTTAATTTACCGAGGACTTTGTGAATTCCGTGAGTTGGGGCCCGCAATAAGCGAGAATCGAGATCGCCGCCGCGAATTTCCTATTCGGGCGCGCGCACAGCGGAAAAGGCCCGCAAAGGCAAACATTCTCCGCATCGCTTGATTTATCGGCGACCCTCGAAAATCCCACGGTGCGCGTACGTGCTGCACATGTGTGCATCGCTCGTATTTCGCCAAAGAGAAGGAAAAACGAGCGGAAAAGCTCGCCCCTCCGGATGTCGGGACCTGCGCTCGGCAGACTCGGCTTCACGCGCTACTTGACTCTTTGGGGAGGTGACTCTCCCTCCCCTCCTCCCCCCTCTTGCACAAGCTTTTCCGCTGCGTACACACCTGTTCCCGCTCATCTCTCGCCGTTTTTTCACCCTCCCCTTGCAATACTAAACGGACCTTTCCTTTTTTTCTTTTTAATTTTTGGGAAAACGAGTTCCTCAAGAGGAGCCTGCCACACGCAAACATTTCTCCCTCTGCCCGAGGTAAAAGAATCGCGTACTTGTAGCAACGGACTCCAAGAAGCCGCTTATTTCGACGATGCGAGAGAAGCCGTTGCAGCCGTTCAGATAAGACGCCGCGCCATTTTTCAACATAAGTCATCGAACTTTTCAACATTCTCCATCGAAAAGTGAATTTTTATGAAATTCTACTCGAATTTAAATCTATACTGTGCTACAGGTAAATTTAATCTCTTCACGAGCTCAGATTTTCGAAACTGATTATTTGCTCTGCAATAACGAACGAATTGTAACTCACATTGACTCCTTGTGTTTAAAAAAAATATTAACATTATTTTAAATTATCAACAATAAAAATAAACTGTAATTTGAGACTAACTAGTTTAAAATATTTTAATTCATTCCAAAATTATACGTAATTCAGGAATGTTTAAAAATTGTCAACAAAAATTTACATAAAATAATTTTAACACTCTTGATGGAATTTCATTCAGAAATTCATTATTTTAATTGTGCTCGACGATTACGGTCAAAAACTAATAATTCTCTATAGTTTGAACAAAATGCAGGATTTGCAGATCAGTCCCAACTGAACGTCTAGTTATATTTCAATAGTTTGACTATTCCTGCTGATGAGGGTATCAATTTTAAATGTTTAATCAGTTCAAATATTTCGTTTACTACTTAGATAGGTCCTATCTTTCTTCTAGAAAACTAATATTTTCAATTTTCGCATGAGCAATATCGTGAATGTTTTTTTCTCTTATCTTTCTTTTATCGGAATCCCTTCCAGATCTTTTTCTCCCCCATCTTTTTCTCTACAAATATGCGATATAAATTTTTATCACTTTTTTATCGCATTTATACTGCTCAACGACTCGGGAAAAATAAAATAAACAAAATCATTAAGTTGTGTAAGTGTGTTTAGATTACAGAATATTTATAAAAAAGTTTGCTTTTTATTACTTTTTAGCGTACACTTAATTGCAAATTTTACACTAACATTATGTAAAAAAAGATACTTGCAGTGTTCCAAAGTGTAAAGAGGCGCCATCTGTATGTGCATGTTTTACACAAATATTTATTTCATAAAACTTATGGGATTGGGAGAAGATCTTATCTTCATATTTCAGAATCGACTGTACGTTACAATATATACATTTAAATCTACGTATTCAATACAGTGAAAAACTATCTAAAATTAAATTATCAGGTTCAGTGTGGTAAACTTACATTAATTTTTATATTAAATTTTTTTTTATTACAAGCTAAATAAATAAATACGACTTACTTTTATTTTTTATATATGCATTTTTCAAATGACAGTATAAATTATGAAATAAAAAGAAAAGAAAATAAACTACATGTATGATAATGTCAAACAAAAGGACAGTTAATTTTCATAAAATTATGACACAAATATGGCTTATGCCACACTAAACCTGTTAATAAATAATAATTGTTACTTAATATAATGTAATATATTAAATTCCATTATTTTCTATCACTATGTGTAGCACATTTGTTATTAGAATTATATAATTGTGATAAACTGAATAATGTGTAAATAAGAGTAATAACACAAACAAAATCTGATGCAATTGATAATTCGTGAATATCACATTTTTGTAAAAAAGATTTTTGTGTGTTTTTCTTAATATTTACAAATCATCTGTTTGAACTGTTTTACTTTCTACGGAAATTTCATTTTTTGGACAGTTATATTTGTTTGACATATCAAGAATTTCTCTCAATCCAATATTTTCTTTCTTTAATCGACCCAAAGTTTCAACATATTTCATTTCATTCTCTTCATCTATTTGAGCTGCAGTTCTCATAACTGTGGCCATTTCACTGATTTTTTCTGCTTGCTTATTAATAATCTGTCAGAAATAATGAGAAATTATTAAGATAATCATGAATAATGTAATCGCACAAAATGAAAGAAAAATTTACTTTAAGACTACTTACATTTATACATTTACACTGATTATACTGCTGACAACATTTTTTATTTGGTATGGTAGTAAAATCCGTTTTAGTTTGTTTCAAAAAATAAGCAGTTTGTTGCCTGTATTTGGACATTATTTGTTCTAACGCTTTCTGATAATCTTCAAGAGCAAGTCTTAAATCTTTGTTTTCAGCTTGTAATTCTCTGAAATATCCATTATTTCCTTTCTGAAAGCCAGCAATAAGCTCTTGGCGTGGTTTCTGGCTGGTTTGAGTAGCATTCAAAGATTCAAGATCTTCCTGATACTAAACAATTAATTTATAATGTTATACATGGAACGTGAAAAACATTAAAATAAAAATTAGTTAAATTTAAGCAGTGGATTATACAAATATTGTCATGCCTATAAGTGACAAAAGTAAAGCTTACATGTGCTAGCAGCGTACTATTAAGGTATATTGAATCAAGTAAAGATATACAAATGGATTTGAAATGAACAAACAAAAAAGATGATAGTTGCTAAGTTGCCTACTGTTAAGTGCATGAAGAATATAATGGAGCATATGTAAGTTACCTGCTTCATACTATCAATCTGACTGCAAACGGATTGTATTTCACATATCAGGACATCAGCGGTGTTTTCCTGCGTCGATATTTCATTGACGAGTTTGCCAGCGTCTAGAATGATTTGTTGGAAGGTGAGAGCCATCTGAAAATCAATATGAACATGACATTTGCGAGACAGCGAGGCCGATGAGACGAAAATAAATCTGCGCTACGGGCAGGTGAACGTATATACATAGCACAACTCCACTAAACAGCAGCGACGCAAGTGTCTGTAAACAGAGCAGAGCTGATCTTTTCTTCTACTTGTTCGCGAATTCGTGTGTAGGCATTATGCGAACTCGCTCTACTTACCCTGGCAGCTTTTCGGCTGACCGTCAACACACAACCTTCATCAAGTTTCAATACTAACTATATAGAATGTTGAAGGTTAAAAAGTGGATGGGCCGATGGGGCAGGCCCTCGATTGCACGAGGAATTGAGGTTAAATTCACCCCGTTCGGTCGGCCAGTCGTTGATACTGCTAGCTGCCCGCACCCAAGATGGACGGAGCCAGAGATTAGGGATCAGCCGCGAGCGACTATGTGGCTGGACGTGCGCGCCGTTATTATGAAAGTCGCGGTGTTGCCGATGTTCATGCTATTTATTATTTTTTCTTTTTTTCATGTGCCACTTTTTAAACGAATATTTCAAACGACATTTTACCAATTATTTACAAAAATCCTCAGTGTAGAATCATTTTATTTGCAATATATTCCGTTATTTTGAGTTACTTACCTCATCTTGAAGGTTTGTTTCAAAACAATCACTCATTTTACTTTATTTAACGCTCGCTCCATATTATGATTTAATCCGCATATTGACCAATTTTTTTAGCTACACTGTCAATTAACTTATTTTTACATTGTTGTATCATATGTAAAATATTTTAAGTATGCTCTGTGTTATATTTGGAAATTCTCATTGATACAGATTAACGTACGTACATATGTATGTTTACTTGTAATGTGTGGGCTTACTATATAAACAGTTATGAATAAAGGATTTTAAATGAAATCTTGAGACCGAAATTCCCGGTATTTTCCTAAACATTTGTAACTAATTTCTCTGAAATTTAGAATAAATTGTAAATGTAAATATAGCTTGGAAAATTTTAAACCGCAGCTTAATTATTAGTAGCCAGGCAGACATAGGCTAAGTGAGCTCTGTATGTGTCTCCAAGAATTATTTGAATTGCAGTTTGTGGTAGAATGAGGCTGATAAAAAGATTTAATTTTAAACAATTACATCCAAAATTAATTATAGTGCGGCGCATCAAGGAACGCCGGCGCACAGATGACGATGGAAAGGTGACCTTCAACGAGTGCACCCCTGCAGAAACGAAAGCGCACATGTTGATTGATCATAATATGATCATAACATTTAGCTTTTCTTAGGTTAGTTTTCTCTTTTTAACCTTAAAAGAGGTACATACCTACATATTATGAATGTCAAAGTTTGTGCGATGTGTTTGTGCGTCGTGTACATGGCGCGCGGCGCGCATTCTCTGTTACTTTCGTCACTCCCCCCCCCCCT
>UXGC01000921.1:0-44601 GCA_900480045.1 Eurytoma adleriae
CCTTAAATCCACACTATATGCCATTATAACTCAAATACTTTATTATATCTTTGTCATTTACTTTAGGAAATACTATAGTTGTTGGCTGTATCAAAATTGCAGATAAAGCAGTAGCTACAACTTTATCAGCTACTTCATTTGTACACTTTGCCTTTTCCTGTTCTCTTATCAGTGTAAGCTCATTTATATCACTTAGTGAGTCAAATTTTGTTATATCCTCAAATATAAACGATTGCACGATGTCTTTCGGAATATTGAAAAAAGCCGAGTTACCAAGCGATAATGTCATATCTAACAAACTTTTCATTAAGCCGTTTCTCAAAACACATTTAGACAGTTCTTTTAAAAGAATTGGAACTCCAAAAATAAAAAATGCTCCTCTCACTAAATAGGTCGTTATTTCATATAACAATGCACCACACAAGAGTGCCAGTGGTCCAAATACTATAAAACCGCAAAGTAAAGGCAATGGCATGGTCTGACCTGATGATATTCTACCTATAAGCTCCATTGAAATTATAAACCCAATAAGTAACATAGCTCTACCTAGATATGTCCTTTCTTTAGAGCGTTTGTTAAAGTTTTTCTCACGTAACTTAGAAAAATCATTGTTAACTCTGACTTCAAAAATATTATGGTTGATTTTTAATTTTAGCTCTAAGTCCTCCATTCCATGATGCCACTTATGATACCTTACAATTTCATCAATTATCGTACTAACTTGATTATTGATTTTGTATAATTTGCTTTCTTGATATAAGTTGCCTTGATAATATTTTTCTCTCAAGTCTACACAATTTAAATTCTTTAAATCACATAAAAAATCTTTGATTTCTTGTGCCATTTTATTAGCATCATCTTTGTAGCCTACAGCTTTCAAAATTGTTACCAAGTGTTTATTTTCAATTTGAGCAATTGTTCTATCTAATGCACGTATATATTGCTTGGATTGAAAATATGAGATGATTTTTTCTTTACATCTATCCTCATTGCCTTCGTACAAACTATTTCTTTTGAAACTGCTGTCATGTTCTTTGGCAATTTTTAATGCATGAACCAATACATTTTGCGCCTTCACACTACTTTCACAGTGACAGTTTCTGATTATGTGTACATACGCTCTTGCACTGGTATCTCCAGATTTATCTATATTGTACGCTTTAGCCAAAAAGACTAAATAGTCAAACCCTGCCCAAAGATAATACATTACCTTTGTTATAGCACTCCCCACAGAAAATAAAGCTGAGCGTGTGCAAGATAATTTACCATTGTTTTTAATTCTGTTCTCATATGAACGAAGGTATGCCTCTGTACTTTTTAAAATCCTATGTAAATCTTGTTCTGTCTTTTTGACATCAAAATCATTTATATCATGAACTTTTTCATACGTTTCTTTTATCAAATCACTAGAAAACTTCTTCAGAGCTGAATCATCAATATTTCCTAATGCATCAATATTTTTACTAATATAGATTTCTATTTTTCTTCCAAGTTCTTCTCCCATTCTATTTTTTAGCAACTTATTGTATTTATTAGTAGCTGGAAACAAAACTTTCTGACAAAATTTCTGTGGTTCGTTTTTAAAATTTGCTAAGATCTTATTCACAAATAGCTCAACTTTTTCACCTGCAGCAGCGAAAAACCATGATTGTCTGCTCTCATTATGCTCTCTATTTCTTCCAAGATTCTGTAGGGCTTCAGATGGATTATTGAACTGACTAACCGAATCTGCAAATATTGATGCAACATGATTATATTCACTATCAAATCCACGACCTTTCGATCCATCTATAACCGTTGTTAACGCATATTTAGCTAATGCATCAAAATCTCTTTTTTCATAATCACAATAAATAGTTCGATATTTACCTATTTGATTACGTATTATCGCTGAAAAGGGTCTATTTTCTCCAATACCAAGATCATTTTTCCCAATTCCTGCAAAGATACATTTATTTTGTTTGCAGAAATCAATGAGACTATGTAGTATACCTTCCTCTCTTTCCATGAGGTCATGGAGCTCTTTGCTTAAGCGCCAATTATCAACTATTAACCTGCATTGCTCATTATCACCTCGACGCAATGCTTTAATTACTAACTTGATTTGCGGTAAGAGCTTGTTTCTAGCAAATTGCTCACTAAAGCCTTTTCTCTCTAGGTAGCTTATAATATTGTTATCATTAGTGGTGCTAACATTCTTTTTAACATCTTCTATCAATCCACTCAAACCTTCTCTTCTTTTTTTATCTAAAGTAATATTATCACACTTCATTAAATATGAGAGAGTAAGATCGATCATTGAATGCATTACTCTATATTTTAGATATTTAGCAGTACTACTGAAATCCACCTTTTCTTTTAATTCAGATATCTGCTCTTCTGTCAGACTAGGATGTTGCTTTTTAACGCAGCTTATAAAGTTCGCTTCGCGTAACTTGAGCCTATAGTCTTGATAAGATATCCCTTCAGGCTGAAATTTATTATACACTTCATAACGTGTACTACCTTCATATACTAAATTATCTCTACCCTGCAACGCAAAGTTAAGATTAACTATACTATTTACATCATCAGCTAAAAGCAGAGCACTTTCTCCAATTGGGCTTTGCACATTCCATCTTATAGAAGTTAATAAATCATCGGTATCAACAAGCTTATTGTAATTAAAAACTTCTTCGCTCTCTTCAACATATTCATGAGCTGGGCTCGATTTTTCTCTAGTAAATAAGCTACGCACGTTAGCAAGAAATCTAGAGAGCAGTTCTTTTGACTCTACACCAGTTGCTTTAGTTAGTACCCACCAAATTGGCAACATTACTATACCAAATATAAACATAGAAATTGTATAATATAAGTTTCCAATCAAAGCAGAATACAGCCAATGATCTGAAGTTAGACCAATTACAGCAGCAACATTACTATTTATAATAGGAAACAATACAGCTAAAGATATGATGGAGGTAACAATATTCACGACTAATGCAAGAGTGAAATTTGCTCTCCTATTGGTTTTTGTAATAACACTTGCTGTTTCGATGGCGTTTCCAATACAACGTCTACTCAATCTTGTCGGGCTGATAACTTTTCCGCATCTATTTAAAATCCTTCTCTTTGGTGTTGCAGTTAGGTAAGTTGTAGGATAATCCTCATCAAGCTTGCACATATTCTCAAAATCCTGCTGCTTGTTAATACTGTCTGCTTCATCAACACTAATCCACAACTTGGTATTTTGGTCTTTAAATTTACGATCATTTTCTTGCTGTAATAACAGGTCATGTGTCACTATAATTGTTGTAGGTTTAGTTGCCTTCAGTGCATTTTTAATTTCCTCAGCAGTTTTAGGTGTCCTAATGTTTACAGTAAATGCACTACTCATCATTTTTTTAGCTTGGTTTACTAGATCACTGCTTGGTACTGCAACCAGATGATGAAATCCTGCTTGGGCTAGTACATGACTCAGTATTCCAATGTCGTAAGTCTTACCAAATCCAGTTTCTGCATCGATCATAACATTACAGTTAGCAATGGAAGGGTTTTTGAGATGTTCCAATATCCCTTTAACAACAGATTTACGACGTGCTACTATTATAGATTCCTTTGTATCATCAAGTTTTATAGATTCACCTTTTAGCTTGCAGTTGATTTTTTCTAAGCTACTTATAATACTTTGCCTTTCTTGATTACTGATAGAACTCACACATTACCCGCTATAATTATTACAATATTAATTGTATGTTAATTCAGTAAATTGTCAATTCTATGGACAAAAAGCTGATTTCAACTATCATATTAATATGAATATATGCCTCGGAATAATTACTTCTCCCCATGGAATCAAAGGAGCTGTCAAAATAAAAACCTTTACTGAAAAGCCCGAAAATATTTTCCTATATGGTGAACTAATAATCGGAAGTGAAAATTATAAAATAAGCTTGGTGTCTGTTGTCAGTAATAATTTAGTAATAGCAACAATTAGCGGTGTGAATTCCCGTAATGAAGCAGAGCTTTTAAGAAATAAAAAGTTATATATAGAAAGAGATAAGCTACCACAGTTAAATGATGAGGATGAATTTTACCAAGATGATCTTGTGAATATGGAAGTAAGACTAGAGAGTAATGAATTATATGGCTATGTGAAGTCTGTGAATAATTTCGGCTCGGGGGATATATTAGAAATTTTGGTTATCAGCACAAAAAAAAACATTATGTTATCTTTTACTAAAGAAGTATTTCCATACATCAACATGAAGGAAAGGTATATAGTAATCAACATGCCAGAATTCATTGGCCAATAAAAATTTTGATATTTGTATAAAGTTATTTATAATAATCAGACCAAATTAAAAGTGTAATTATGGCAGAAAGGGCTAATGATATCAGGCCAGGTCAGGTACTAGAACATAACGGTGGATTGTTTTTGGTTGTAAGTATTATGCATACTCAACCTGGTAAAGGTGGTGCATATATACAAGCTGAAATGAAAAATATCCAAACAGGAGCAAAGTACTATGAGAGGTTTCGCTCTGATGCAACAATCAGAAGGGCAATTTTAGATGAAGAGGAATATGTTTATCTCTTTACTGAAGGGAATATCGTAAATCTTATGCATCCAAGTAGTTACGAGCAGATTTTTATAAATTTAGACTTATTAGGGGAAAAGAAGGCTTATTTGCAAGATAATATGAAAATTAAAGTAGTAACTTATCAAGATAAAATAATTTCTGCACATGTGCCTGATCACGTTACACTAACTGTAAAAGAAACAGAGTCTGTTATCAAAGGGCAGACTGTTACTGCTTCTTATAAGCCTGCAATTTTGGAAAACGGAATACGTGTTAACGTGCCTCAATTTATAAAAGAAGGGGATAAAATTGTAGTACATACTCCTGATAACAGCTATTACGAAAGAGTAAAAGAGTAAATGGCCATTTCATCACCACGAATCAATGTGATGCTTGATTCTGTACGCAGTGCCTCCAAGCAGCTTATACGTGATTTTAATGAATTGCAAATTTCAAGCGTTAAGTCAGCAGACTTTATCAATAAAACTTATTCGAAATCCAAGCAACTTATATACGATTGCTTGAAAAACTACAACCAGAACTATGACTTTATTTTTGAAGACAATGTAGGCCAAGATCTAAAAGAAGGCAGTTATACTTGGTTTATTATGCCTATAGAAGGCAAGGAAAACCTTTTTAGTTGTATGGTTTATTTTGCAGTATCAGTTTGTCTCATTCATAAAAACAGAGTTGTAGCAGCTGTGATTGATGCTCCAGCCCTTAGAGAAACTTTCTGGGCAGAGGAAAAGAAAGGAGCTTTTCTTGAAGATTTCAAATCTCGCCATGTAAAAATGCGGATGAAAGCTCGTGAAGGGGGAATAATAGACATAAGTGGTAATTTGTTAAATAAATTACCACTTGACAATAATAATCTACGCTCCCTTGGCTCAACGGTACTAGGTTTTGCATATCTTGCTGCCGGAAGATACAATGGAATAATTTACTCTGGAATTAATAAATATAAAACTTCACTCGGTAGGCTTTTTCTGCAAGAAAGCGGTGGGAGATTAAGGGAAGATAACGCGCTTGTCATTGCTGGAGATATAAACTAAAGTTCATTCAAAAGAGCAAAAGTCACGTAGTGAAAATAATAAATGGTCTTACCTACCCCTCATTGCAGCAGGGTGGCAAAATAAGATAGACGAGAAAAGACAACTATAGGAACAAATAGGTGTCATTCCAGCACGTGACACTAGAATCCAGATTGTTTAGACTGGATCCTATGGTCAAGCCATAGGATGACAAAAGAGTAAACTTTACCTGTGTGAGCTATAGATCCCAGTGTTAGCTACTTTCATGATAAGAAATAAAGCACTGATTTTGTACATTAACCATGCTTTTAAATAGATACCTTATTCTTGGCAACTTTAAACTCAACAACAGACACAAACAGACAATTTCTCAAAAACTTTTACAAGAGATTTTGTTAAATGCTCTATCATTTCATTTGTATGGTAAGGCGTAGGAGTAATACGGAAGCGCTCAGTCCCCTTTGAAACTGTTGGGTAATTTATATGTTGTACATATATTCCATACTCATCAAATAACAATTTTGATGCTTTTTTGGACAACTCAGGATCGCCAATTATGATTGGAATTATATGAGTTTCTGTTTGCATAAAATTCACTCCTGCGTTTCTCAGTGAGTCTTTTACCTTTTCAACAGACTGCTTTTGCTTCTCTCTTTCAACATTGCTCGATTTTAAATGCTCAACGCTTGCCTTTGCTGCTGCTGCTAAAACGGGTGACATAGCAGTAGTAAAAATAAATCCTGGGGCTGAACTTCTTATTACATCCACCAAGCTCTTTGAAGACGCTATATATCCACCCATCACTCCAAAAGCCTTTGATAATGTACCCTGAATAACAGTTATTCTATCCATCAAACCTTCTCTTTCTGCAATTCCGCCACCGCGCGGTCCATACATGCCAACTGCGTGTACCTCATCCAAATAGGTAATTGCATTATACTGATCTGCTAGATCACATATCGCTTCAAGCGGTGCTACATCACCATCCATTGAGTATACAGATTCAAGCGCTATTATTTTCGGTGTTTTTATATCTATAGATCTTAGCAATTGCTCTAAGTGATCAGTGTCATTATGCCTAAATATGTGCTTCGGTCTTTTGCCTGACTTTATACCTTCTATCATTGAAGAGTGATTTTTCTCATCTGAAAAAATTACCACACCCGGAATAACAGACGATAAAGTACTAAGTGTAGTTTGGTTGGCAAGATAGCCACAAGCAAAAGTTAAAGCAGCTTCTTTTTGATGCAAGTCAGCCAAAGACTTCTCGAGCTCAACAACTTCCTTTGTTGTACCTGATATATTTCTTGTTCCTCCAGCACCAACAGATGAATTTTGAATAGCAGCAATGACACTATCGTTTTGTGACATTCCCAGATAATTATTACTGCACCAGACAATAACCTCTCTATTTCTTTCATAATCCATAATATAGGGAAGTTTGCCAGGTAATGACGCAAAATGCGTGAATTCACGATAGCGCCCTTCTTCTTTTATATCTTTGATTTTATTTAAGAATATTTTTTCGTAGTCTACCAAGTTTTTATCTATTAACAATCAATATAATTATAATAAATTATTAAATGATAGACTACTATATTTATTACTTAGACTGACATTCTTCTGTCTGCATAACCTTTTTGACCTGATTATCCTCAACTAAGCTTTTAGGCCTATAGCAGTACGTAATTGTAGCTGCAATAAGACAACAAACTGCAACTGCTATTCCTATTGCTAACATTTCCAAGTAAACTGCAACAGCTGCTCCTAAGGCAATACCAGTTATTGCAAGCGCAGAAGCAGCTACGACATACTTTTTTGTGTTTTGTGAATTTTTTTTGAGGCCACTTTTGCTGCTTTGCTCATTAATTCTTGGCAATTCTGTTTTTGGCTGTCCATTTCCGTTAGCAACTTGTTCTACATGTCCAGTAGGTTGATTAACGTTAACACCATTATTAACATCTTCAATTGCAATCGAAAGAAATTCATCTTCATCATCACTTGTTAATTCTATTCTTGAAGTACAAGGAACAGGATTACTAGAAACATTACCATTAGCTGTTGCTTCAGCTTCCACTGTGTCAATTACAGATATTCTTGTTTCATGACCTTCTTCACTAATTTTTTCAAATGGAGAATTACTATTAGAGTCTGAGGAAGTTCCGGCAGAGCAATCACTTTTATTACCTTTAAGTTTAGAAAAATCATCATCTTCAGAACTCGACGATGCTAAATTTGATTTACTTCCTTCAAGCTCCAATACAGGGACTTCTTGTCTACTTACAGTAGTTTCTACATCATTGCTCATTGATAATATGGCAATATTATCGAGTTCTTTTTTAAGCAACTCTTTAATTTTTTTGAGCTTTTTTCTAAATGCTGTACTTTGTTGCTTAACTCTCGTCTCATTAGCTTTCTTGAAAGCTTCATTCATGATAGGTGCTACATTATTGCCCTCTTGCTTTGCCTGCTCTACTAAAGACCTTACTTTTTTACAATCAAAACTAGAGATAGCATCAAACAACATTTCCCTTACGGTTTTTATATTTTGATCACTACTATGCATTTTACCCCTCCTATAATTATTATTATCTATAGTTTCTTCTATTGAAACCTTTTTATTATTCATAATATCTTCTTCTTTATTAACAATACTCCTTTGTGGCTGTTGATTATCAATATTTTTGGATTCTGGATCTTTTTTAATATTTAAATGCAAAGGTGTTCTATCATCTAAACCTTCAAGAAATTTTGTGATTTTTGATTCACTAGAAGATTTTTCCCTGTTTTCTTCCCTTACCAAATATAAACTTTTCGTTCCTACCAGATCTAAAGCTGTTTTGCCATCTCTATCTTTAATGTTCCAATCAGCTCCCTTGTTTACAAGTAATTTTACTATTTCAAATTTATCATGGTAAGCAGCCCAATGTAAAGCTGTTCTGCCATGCCTCTCATCTTGAACATCAACATTAGCACCATTTTTAATAAGTAAGCCAATTAATTCTAAATTATTACGTGCCACAGCCCAATGCAAAGGTGCATGCCCTGAATTGTCTATACTATTAATATCAGCAATTTTATGATTAATAATAGTCTTTGCTACATCTATAAAATCTTGTTGTATAGCATAGTGCAAAAATTTTTCTGACATATCAGAAACTCTAGACCTGGCTTCAGTATCTTTAAATTTATCTAATACCGCTTTCACGCATTCTTGATTACGAATAGACAACGCCCTTCGAAGTTTTTCACATATGCTATGCCAAGGTAGAATAGTACTTCGATTTTTTTCCAAATCTTCTAATAAAAGCTTAGTATAGCGCTGTCCACCAACACCAATAAGTAGCCTATCGAGCCCTTCATCTTGCGTAAATAATATACTTTTATGCGTTTCTGCATACCTTTCCACAAGTGTGTCATTAGCTGCAATGGCTAGTAGTGAAAGCTCTTTTACTGAATAATTATAATAACCATTTGTTTCATCATAGCTATTATTCAACAGCACATTGTGCATATGATCAGTCAAATTAAGCTGTTGAGAGCAAAAATCCTTCAAATTACCACAATTCAAATCAGTAATAAATCTATCGCTTTCCTCTATATTATTTATAGTTTTATCTAAACCTGTGTAATCACCATAATTTTTTGCTTTATTTATAACGTCTATTAATCCATCAAAGGTTAAATTTTTAGGGATAATGGTAAATTCTTCTTCATTATGCCTTGGTTCTATATTAACCTGATCTTGAGGCCAAAATAACTCTGTTGCTACAACTGCTGTCACTTCTGCAACACCTACCAATACATTCGCAACATTACCTAAAATGCCTGGATCAGTAACTACTTTGTTTGCTACTTCACTACTATCAGATGAACTCTCAGTAATAGACAAGTCTTCAGCAGCAAATGACTTAGGTCCTTCATTCATATTTTTCTCAAGAGTCTCTGTAATTCTATTATCCTCATCTTCGAAATGCCTATTTATTTCATCTAACAAACTTTTGCCATCAGCTTTGTAATTCTCTAATTGTTCAGGAATGGCAAGTGTTACTTTGCCGTTTTCATACTCTACCTTACTATCTCGAAACTTAAGGGTGAACTCTAAAATAGCATCAACCCTGCATATTTCCTTATTCGTATCAAGTTCTCTAACAGGCATACTTGGACAATACTGAATATTGAGAGAACCTTGGCTATTATATACAATACTTATCTTTCTATCGTTGGCATGAGGCAAGCTTAGTTTATGCTTAGAGAATATAGGGGAGAGCTGCATTAACAAAGAGCCATCATACCCAGCCTGATTGCAACTAGTAATTAATTCTTCTAATAGATTATCATTTGGAATTTCTGCTTTAGCATGTTCAAACATTTTTGTAAAAACATGTTTTGCGATTTGGCGTTGGTCATTTTGATTACATTTATCACGAAGCTGGCTAACAAAATTCTTGTCTATAACTTGACCATTAATTACAAAATCCATCCTGGGTAGGTCTTTGTAAGCTTGCTTGCCAGAATTTGCATCCCTATTATTCTCACTTGCCTTTACTTGACTTAGCAGAGATTTTGTTAGTTGAAACTGTAACGTAATTGGTACACTAGGTTCAACATCAGAATCCCTCACATCAGCTTCTTCTTGACTCTCATTACTTGAATCTCCAGAGTAGCGACGCTCCTTAATTTCTTCTCGCCCTAAAATTTCAAACTCCTCTTCAGTGCCTGAATCTCCAGAATGGCGACGCTCCCTTTCTTCTGCAGTATCTACTGCTGGCGGCATGAGCCCACCAAGTAAATTCCAACCACCCATGATTTACCCCCTAACTATTAGCTAAGTTAATTATAGCATTAAACAGAAATTTTGCCAAGCAAATTATTGAGTCTTTTAGCAAACAGACTTACGTCTTCTATCTCTTCACCTTCTACTATACAAGCTTGATAGAACAATAAGTAAATCATATCTCCAAGTGTTGGATTTTCACCATTTTCAGCGTGAGATTCCATTATGTTTCTTATCAAAGGATGCTTAATGTTAATTTCAAGTACTTTTGGCGTGCGGTAATTTAGCTGCTTCTGTTCACGTAAAAAACGCTCCATACGAAGATCCATAGTTCCTTCATCAACTGCTAAACACACAGGACTATCGGTTAATTTCTTAGAGATCTTTACACTTTTTACTAAGCTTCCAAGAACCTTGGTGAAGTATTCGAGTATAGAATCCGCGTTTTCTTCGCTTTTGTTTTTATCTGATTTATTTTCTTCATCTTTCTTACCTTCTTCTGAAGAGAATTTTTCTAAATCAACATCAGCACGAGTTACAGATTTAAATTTTTGATCTTTATATTCATGAATCACGCTAGTCCAGAAATCATCAACTGGATCAACAAATAGAAGCACTTCCAATCCTTTGCTGACGAATCCTTCAAGTTGTGGACTGTTTTTTACTGAATCGAGACTATTTCCTGTGAGATAATAGATATGTTCCTGTTCAGGCTTCATTCTGCTTATATAATCATCAATACTAACTAGCTTATCATCACTGGTGCTATGAAATCTGCAAATGGAAAGCAACGCTTCTCTTTCATCAGTTGGCATAGCTTCGCAAAGACCTTCTTTTAACACCGCACCAAAATTGCCCCAGAATTTTGTGTATTCCTCTAAATTATCTTTTGCTTTTTTGCCAAGCTCTGATACCGCGCGTTTAGTTAGGGATTTCCTAATCTGCTCAACAACGCGATTATTCTGCAGTGTTTCTCTGCTGATGTTGAGAGGCAAATCTGGTGAATCAACCACACCTTTCAAGAAACGCAGGTATTGTGGTATAATTTGTACATTATCTTCAGTAATAAATACTTTATTGACATATAACTTTACAGAGCAGCGTCTATCTGGATGAAACAAATCATAAGGCTTGATAGAAGGAATATAAAGCAAATTCGTATATTCTATTGCACCTTCATTTTTATTATGCAGTATCATCCAAGGCTCACCACCTACATGCGCAACACCACGGAAGAAGTCGTTGTGCTCTTCTTGAGTAACGTCATTTTTTGGCTTAGTCCAAATTGCAGCTTTGCTGTTTAATTTTTCACTTTTTCCCTCTTCATTTACAAACTCAACGGGAAAATTTATGTGGTCAGAGTAAGTAGTAACAATGTTTTCAATACGAAATTTGTCTAAAAATTCGCTTTCTTCAGGACGCATGATGAGCGTAATTTTTGTGCCACGAGAGATTTGACCATCTAACTTGCTGATTGAATATTCTCCATCTCCTTTAGATTTCCATACCCAAGACTCTTCTTCTCCTGCTTTTCTTGATTCTACTATAACTTCTGAGGCAACCATGAAGCTTGAATAAAAACCAACACCAAATTTTCCAATCAGTTCTACAGCTTGGTTTGAATCTTTATTATTCTTAATTGCATCCAAGAATTTTTGCGTACCAGAACTTGCAATCGTACCAAGATTATCTATTAAATCCTGTCTGTTCATTCCAATTCCATTGTCGGTTATATACAGCTCATTCTTATCTTTACTGGAGCTAATAGTAATCTTCAACTCATCACTTGAATCTAATAAATCAGCATTTAATTGTGATTCATAACGCAATTTATCACATGCATCTGATGCATTTGATATTAACTCACGCAAGAAAATATTCTTATTGGTATAAAGTGAATGAATTACTATATTTAGTACTTTGCCTACTTCAGCGTCAAATTTTAAACTTTCAGTTTCTTGTATGTTGTGCATTTTGAGCTCCATTATTAGCCTGCTATTCTAATAATTTAAGTATTGCACAGCGATCTTTCAAGGTCATATATGCTAAAATTTATGTGAGCCAATTTGTCATGCAAGCTGAAATGATAAGAAGAGGGTTCTGTTCTACAATTCTCTTTATTCTTAGAATAAGATATCTCTTATTTGCTTCAAAGATTTGTGAGTCTTTGATTCTTTTTCTTTAAAAGTAGTCTCAAGAGAAGTTTTAAGCTTTTCCCATTCTTCCTGACCGTTTAGAATCAAAGCGCTCTCAATCTTCTCCAGTGCTTTTTGAGGTGATGAATATAATTCCTCATACAAATCAGTGTTTACTGACTGTAGTATTACTAAAAATGTAAATAAATTTGGATCAACTTTCACATAGTTTAAAAAACATAGCTTTATTTTCTTTACGCAGTACTGTATTGCTTTTAATGATAATGAGAAGCTTTCTGCGTAAAATATAAAGCTATCTATTATTAAACTCTTTGATTTTTTCGGTAATTCAACACTTTCAAATAGCTTTCTTATAAACCTCTCTGTTGGCTCTTTTGGTAAATGCAAAGAGAGATCAGTAAAAGATTTTAGGCTGAAATTTGGTCCAAGTATTGTGCTGATTGCTCTTTGCACGTTACTTTTATCTTGACTAACAGAGATAATGAAAACCAGTCCCTCAACATCAAGCATGTACTTTATGGATTCTAAAAAATCGACAATGAATTTAGGGCGACATATATCAAGATCATCCACCATTATATAAATGTTTTTGTCTTTCCTGATTTTATTAACCACATCTGCTAGTTGTATTTTAAAATCTCTAATGTTCTCTTTTCTCCTTTGGAGAAGATTTAACTCACCCAAGACAAAACCTATATCTTTCTTATCAGCCTCTTTTGCAGCATCGAGAAATACTGAAAGCATAGCAAGTGGAGATTTACTGATTAGCTTTCCTAATGTATTGAGAGAAAATAGTTCTTGGTTTATGTTTTTGAACTGCTGTATAACACTCCTTTTTACTTTGTATGATGCGAATAGATCCTCAAACAGGAAATGCAAAAAAGAAGGCAATGGTTGATCTAGCGCACTAATATCCCATGCGCTGTAATAAGCTGCAATTTCATTTTGCTGCTCTAGATCCTTTACCCATTCTTTCAAAAAAAATGTCTTACCCCACTTATCATATCCTTCTAAGGATACGATCGAAAAAAACTGATCAATTGTCTTAATTATATTACTAAATCTACTTGCAACTTGTTTATAGCCTAAGCAATCATTCTCCCAAGTTGTTACCTTAGGCAATTGCTCCTCTTCTTTTTTTTTAAATGTTATTAGCGATATAAGTTTTTTTAAGCACATACCTTCTTTTGTATTTACTCATACTCTTGTCTTGAAGTAAGTGCTATCTTCAGCGTTCCTTCATCTAGGTAGTCGATTTCTCCACCTATCGGTATGCCGCAAGCAAGGCGCGATATTTTGACATTCAAGTTTTTTAGCAATTCAATTATATATTGTGCAGTAACTTGGCCTTCTAATGTCGGATTGATTGCAATAATGACCTCTTCAATTTTAAATTCTGTAACTCTTTTGGGAATGTTATCAAGATTCAGTTCTTTTGGACCTATACCATTTATTGCTGATAGCCTTCCACCCAAAACATGATACATACCTGAATATATATTTCCTTTTTCAAATGCCCATAGATCACCCAATTCTTCTACTACACACATTAACTTGGTGTCACGCTTTGGGTTAGTACAAATAGAACACGGCGATTTAGTATCTAGGTTTCCACAAATCTTACACTCTATTATAAGATCTGCTAACTCTCTAATCAAAGATGCAAGTGGTAGCATGACCCTCTCTTTGTTCTGGAGCAAATGTATAACTAACCTCCTTGATGATGATGGCCCTAAACTTGGCAATTTAGAAAAAGCATGAACTAAATTCCTTATATTAATGTTCATTCAGTAAATTCAAGATAGTTCAAAAATGATAACATCAAACCTTTCGTAAAGAAAGTAGTAAGTCTTTATCTTGCTTAGCTATAGAAAAATTTTTCCACTTTTCTCAGAAGTTGTCTTGAAAAAAGTAATGTAATCACAATCTACTGTAACTTAAGTCTGACTCAGGTGTAACTGAAATTATCTCAGACATTTGAGTATTTGTTCTAGTATTTCTTTTTTGAAAATGACGCAATTTATTTTTCAACATATTTCTTTCTTCTACATAACTGTCTGACTCTTTATTCAAACTAGAATTTTTTTCTTCATACTTGGAAAGTATTGTATCGATCAAATAATTAAAAAATAATATTAGACCTGTAGTGTTGGCAAGCAATGCAAGAGAATAATATAACATATCTTCACTCACTTCTTCATTTATTATGTCATGGGAATTTCTATACATTCTAAAACAAGAGCCGAAGGCTGCTAAGCATACACAAGTAAGTTTTGTTTTGTTTAGGACGCACTTAATTCGTGCTAGTTTTTTATTATTATCTTCTAATTTTATACGCAACTCACTAATTTTACTACTATAGTGCTGAATAAACAATTCTATTGCCTCTTTGTTATTAGCATAATTATATGCTTTGTAAGATTCCTTATCTATGAGTTCAGTATCTATATCCTTTGATTGCTTCATTTTTGTTAAGAAGCATAGCTTCGTGTAGAGGTGTGTACTCATTTTCAACATCTTTTCTTCTGTTAATATTTTCACGAGTTAAGTAGTTAAAAAGAGCTGAAATGCATTCTGAATTATTGCTTTCAATAGCCAGAGTAATTGCATCTTTTCCATCCTTGTTATTAGTATTAATAACTTTGAAAAGCGGCTTTTCATTCTCTTGCTTACGTTCAAAATATTTGCGTTTGTAAAACTCACTTGAACAGTATGGTTCCTTAAGAATACACAAAAGTTTTTCTACAAAACAAGTACGATTTCTTTTTATAGCTACATGTAAAGGTGTGTCATGATTCTCCTCGTCTTGCAACAATAAGACATCATACAAATAACCCTCTTTATATAAAAAATTAATCTCTTGATCAAAAGAGATATCTTCTTCTCCTTTACAGATATTTAGTAGCCGTAACCCTATACTTTCTGTAGTACTGTAATCAATTGCAGAGCTACGTTGCACTTTAGATTGATAAAGGGTTACGTCCATACTATTCCTACCTTTAAACAACCCAGCTATACCTCTAAATATTCCAGCTATACCTGATTCACTCCGAGCAGCACAAGGCGTTTTATCTTGAATGTGAATCTCAACATTTTCATTAGAAAAAAGTTCTAAAACATGCGAGCTGCCTCTTCTACTGGAAAAAGGCGCCTCATTCTTTTTATCTTTAGCTTTAACACTATTTTCTAGCTTTTCATTCGAAGCACTTATAGGGTTAGCTAAACAATCAAAATCCTTATTTTTAGATACAAAGTCTTCTGATTGAAAATTTGCTGCAGCGTTCATTTCACCTTTCATATTTCTTTTTTTACAGAAGTTGCATTTCAGGTAGGGTATCTCATCTTTAAAATTTTTCAACTCTATTTAAATTTTTTTAAAATAGTTTTTGATAAAAATACTTATGAAACTAACTTCTGTGTTAATTTTTTAGAAGATTTTATAGCTAAAAAATTACTTCCGCATATTTTAAATCTGATTACAATTACAGTTAGAGATATTTATTGAGCTCAAAAATCTATCTCCGTCTGCAGACTTTTTTATTAAACTCATTAAAAAATGTAGCGTATCCTCTTCAGAGCATATCTGTCGTATGTTCACTGCATTTTTTCTAATCTTTTTTATACAGGGGGATCTTATGTTCAGAATTCCAGATACTTGACCTTTAATTTAGCTAATAAAAACCAACTGGTACCTGCGGTTTTTATAGCTACGTTTTCTCAAATAAGTTTTAAATGAATAGATTTCTTGCATAATCAGATGTCATCCCGGTGCTTGACACTGGATCCAATAAGAAAAATGCGCTGGAACTTTCGAATTCCAGTTATGCAAGAAATCTAATGTTAAAAAACTCACAGTTATCCTAGTACTGCTTTATTATCTGCAGTCTTTTCATGCTCGACAGAAGAGAATTGAGAATTAACAGCTTCTTCTATTGATTTAGCCTGTTTATAGTCTTGACTTAGGAAATATATAGCCACTCCAACTGCTATTCCAGCAACAAGAGCAGATACTGCGAGTGCGCATAATATAATAGTCATTGAAGGGACTAAAGCACCACCAACACCGAGTCCAATGCCAAGAAAAACGCCAGGTATAATGCCAATCAAACTATTACATCTAGCACTTTCTTTTTTCGATTTAGCTTGATCTTTCATAGATTTAATGAGTGCTTCTCTTGCTTTTTCTTCTTAAGCTAAATCTAATGGCATTTTGTCTCCTTTATTCCTTATCAAAGGATTTGCACCATATTTCAAAAGGGCTTCTATTGCATCAGTGTTATTGCTTATAACAGCTTGGTGTAATAATGTATTTCCACTTTGATCTCGAAAATTGATCAATTTGTAGAAATACTGGGGAATAACAAATCTATTCACCGCTTCATCTAAAATCCTCATCACGTTTTGGAACGATAATTTCTCTTTTTTCTCAGATATTGCACTATCGTGTGCAATGCAGTGTTGCAAAATAAGATGCACCATCTTTTTTCTTACATCTACAATATCCTCTGTAAATAAAACTGATTTAAATAATTCCTTGTCAATAGTTATTTCGATATCCTTATTAAGGAATTCCTTCAATTCTGTAATTTTTTCGTTATGCCTTATCCCTTTCCTACAGACGATTTCAAGTAAAGTAGTCATATTATTTACCCATTCTAATTATATCAATAATATAATAAATTCTAATAAAAGTTAAATTTTTAATTAAAGAATTAATAGAACTTATTAGCAATAAATGTCAAATAAATTCAAATAACATTAAAAAAAACTCACAGGATCAACATCTATTGTTATTGCAATGTTTGAACTCAAGTTACAGCAATGTTTCAGCTTTTTCTTTATAAATGGACTATGTTTATTGTATATCTTGAGTAACACTCTGTATCGATATTTATTATTTAAAAAATTTATTGCTGCTGGTGATGGGCCAAAAATTTCAAGTTCTCTCAGCGTCAAGTGCTGAAAGGTAGTTGAACATTGATTATGTAAAAAGCTTGTTAACTCACTTGCTGCTTTCTGCGTGGCAAATTGATCCTTACCGCAAACTATAAGCGCTATTAGTCTACTAAATGGGGGCATTTTAGCTTTGCGTCTTGACTCAAGTTCAATTTCATAAAACAAATCCCTTTTTTGCTGCTGCAATGCTTTTATTATCAAACTTTCAGGATTATTAGTTTGCACTATTACCGTTCCTTTTTCGTTGAACCTCCCAGATCTACCCGCAACTTGATGCAATAATTGATACGTCTTTTCTGCTGCCCTGAGGTCAGAATTTTCAAGGCCTAAATCTGCGTTTATCACTCCAACCAAAGTTAACTTAGGGAAATTATGCCCTTTAGCAATCACTTGTGTACCGATTATAATATTCACTTCTTCTTTGAGCACTGAGTCAATTACGCTACCAAGCGACTTCTGGTCGCTGCTAATAATCGCAGTCTTTGCGTTTGGTATTAATTTTACTATTTCTTCAAGTAACCTCTCAATTCCTATACCACAAAGGGATAATGACTGCTGACTTTGACAATTAGAACACTTTTCTGGAAGTTTTAATTGATAAGAACAGTGATGGCATAAAAGGACATTCTTTTTCTTGTGATACGTAAGCCAAACAGCGCAATTTGAGCAGGAAATTTTGTATCCACACTTTTTACAAACTACAAGTTGTGCATACCCCCGGCGGTTTAGAAAGAGCATAACTTGCTGTTTTTTCTCTATGGTTTGTTTTATGCCTTCGAAAAGCTCATTGGAAATCCATTGTTTGTTGTTTCTCATATCTACCACTTTAATTAGTGGCAGTTCTGCACCACCGAATCTTTTAGTTAGCTTTACATGGTTGTAATTCCCTTTTTTAACATGATAAATTGTTTCAAGCAGCGGAGTAGCGGATGATAAAATAATCGGAATATTTTCGAGCTTGGCTAAGATAATGGCCATATCTCGAGCATTATATATAATCCCCTGTTCTTGTTTAAAGGATGAGTCATGCTCTTCATCGACGATAATTAATTTTAGGTTTTTATAAGGCAAAAAAAGCGCTGACCGTGCTCCAATAATTATCTGCGCACTTCCATTTGCAATACTGAGCCAATTATTTCGGCGAGCTTTTGGAGTAAGTCCTGAATGCCACTCAGCTATATTGCCAGATGTCTGACTGCGAACACGATTTACCAATTGTGAAGTTAGAACAATTTCTGGCAGAAGGATAAGGACTTGTGCATTACCCTCTTCTGGTGTCATTCCAGTGTGTAACCTTTTGGTGTTTGAACATTTGCAGGTAGTTTTAGTAGTAGATGATGTCATTCCAGTGCTTGACACTGGAATCCAGTCTTTATCGTACAACTGCTTAGTGTACTGATTTGAAATTAAGTTCCAGTGTCGGGGCACTGGGATGACATCCTTTTTGGTAAAAATTACTCTTATATTGTAACATTCGTCTAGTTGTGTATTGAACGCTGGAATGACATAACGTTTATTTTTGAAAGTAAATTGCATAGCAAATGGTGTCATTCCAGTGCTTGGCAAAGGCAGTATGCTAAGTGTTACAGTGGGTTTTACCTTAAATATAAGGGTGTCATTCCAGTGTTTATCCAGGAATTTTGATTCTAAATTTGGTATTGATTTTAAATTAAAATAAATGTTTGTGATGAGATTATATGAAAAACTGGATCCCAGTGTCGGGGCACTGGGATGACAAGAGAAGAGGGCACTGGGATGACAAGAGAAGAGAGCATTGGAATTGCAAAAAAAGTAGGCGCTGTGATGACAGGAGAAGGAGGTACAGGAAAAGAAAACACCGGAGTGACACCTTTTTGGTAGACAATGTTCGTAAATACTATGATTCTTAATTAACTGTGCAATCACAGAGAGATAAACTTCTGTTTTTCCAGACCCGGTTTCACCGTCAAGTAAAGTTACTGAATACTCATTCAAATTACTTATTATTTTATCTCGAGCTGCTTGCTGATCAGGGCTTAATTGGTAATCTATTTCACTTATTTCTTGCTTTTGCTTAGTGCAAACTAACTTATCTATTTGATTTACCTTTAATACTCCTCCCATTATCACTTTGGCAAGCATACCAATAGGTATTACATTATATTGCGCAACCCACTCTGCAAATTCGATCAGTTTTGGTCTGATGCTCGGCAAATCGATCTTTTGCTCAATAAATTTTAATTCTCGATCGCTTTTGCTACTTTCTCTCCAAACTATTCCAATCAAACGCTTTCTGCCAAACGGCACCACTACGTAATCTCCAATTGAAACTTCAGTATCTTCCTCAACTGCATATGAAAATAACTGATCAATTGGAAGCGGTAGTAATACGTCAACTGCTTTCTTCATAGTACCTTAAGTTTAGCACCGTTTTGAAAATATTAGTTTTGATTTTTGTGGGTTAAACTGGTATAATGTTATACTAAATTAATTTGATTGGGGGAGTGAGTATGATTCCAGAAACACGTAAAGAGGCATTCAAAGTATTAGGATTGTCAGAGAGTGCAAGCACAGAAGAGATTAAGAAGGCATATCGCGAGCTTGCATTGAAATGGCATCCCGACAAATGGTCAGATAAAAGCCAAGAAGAGCAAAAGACAGCAACAGAAAAGTTTAAAGAAATATTAGTAGCATATAAAATATCAATAGGCGAGATAACTGAAGAATTCATTAGCCAACAGCCTAATGATGATTGGGTTGATGAGTGTATGGGAGGCATTTTTGGATCACACTTAAATTATATAGAAATTGATTTATTCACTGTTCTTGCAGGTAGATTTTTGAAAGAAGCGGAGTTATTATTACCAAAAATTACAAATCCTAATATAAAGATTCAACCTGGTAATGTTGGTATTAAGGGCAAAGCACCATTACATTATATTGTGCAAAATGCTTGTGATAAGCCTAACAGTGGTTGGGAAGTACTTCTTGAGAAATGTTTATCATCAAATAATGATACAGGAACAGGTGTAGCCATAAATTCGATGCTCCCACAGAAAGAATTTGTAGATGTTAATATTGGCGATCAAATAGGTACTACCCCTCTTCACGTGGCTTCAAAGTACGGTCGTATGGACTTGATACAAGTTCTTTTAAAATATGGAGCAGATGTGAATAAGCTGGATAAATTGTCATGCAGTCCATTATATCAAGCTGCTAGTGGTAACCATGTTCAAGCTGTAAAACTGCTTTTAGAGCACAAGGCTAAAATTAGTAATGGTGAGAGGTTTCTTAATTATGGTACAATTCTTTATGACCTTGCTAAAGGGGAATATAGTGCAGAAGTGACAACAATGCTTTTAGACAGAGCTTCTACCGAGGAAAAGAATAAAGTATTTTTAGAGTCTTGTAGGATAGGCAAGGTTGAGCTTGTAAGCAAGCTACTTTCTGAATATAGAGTTAATCCTAATCTGATATCGATAGATGGGTGTGCAACTATTTTGCAAGATATATGTCAATTCAACAAACCTAATTCTGTTAACATCGCTAACCTTTTATTACAAGCAGGAGCTGAACAAACGCTAGTAGTAGGAAAGTGGCCAAGTGCATTAGAAATTGTTCAACAAGAGAAAAACAAGGAATTTATAGAATTATTTGCTCAGTATAAAAATAAAACAGGTTCACCCGTACAACACACTAATAATCATTTCCAACCAACTTTAGGACCAGAAGTGCAAAGTGCTCAGCCACCTATAACAGATAATAAGAATCATCATTCTCCACAAAAACAATTTTCAGGAATTTCTTCGAGAGAATGGACAATGGGCTTAGCATTATTGTTTGGTACTGTAGGAGCTACATTAGTTGCAATAGGAATTATACCTGAAATTACTGCTATTGGAATAATTGCAACTGCTGTGTTATTAGGAATTGCGAGTGCAGCATTAGGTGGCGTAGTAGGGTATCTTATAGACATAACAGTAAACAACTTTCATAGCGAAGCTACTATGAAAGTTGCATAACTCATCTAATTCAAATAAAACATACTTTTTCTAGGTTTCAGCGTTATACGCTGAAATCGCAGGTTGTAATCTAAGCAGAATTAACACATTTTTCATAGTACACAATTTATAATCATAAATATTAGAAATGTGAGGAAATTCTGTATGTTTAGCGATAAAATAGTCCTAGACTTTGAAATAGAAAAAGGTGACCGAATAGATCGGTGTTACTTCTCTACACGCATCAAACTTACAGATAAGAGCAAGAGTTTTCTATGTGAAAAGCTCGGTAAACCTAACAATTTAGATGATTACTTTAATCTTAATCCTGAGAATTTTTATATTTATTACAACAAATATAGTGGGCACTATGGTATAAATGAGCTGTATGTCAGAGATAATAATGGTAGATATTTAGCTACTAAACTTCCACTTGATCAGAGCGGATTTTCGATAGAGTTATCATTCGACGAGGTGAATTATGGCTTTTATCCTATGTATTCAATCTATAACCCCACTCAATATGACAAAAAGCAGGAAAAGAGCTTTGAAGATAATGGTGAATTGCAGCCGTTTGTGTCAATTGTATTGGATTACTTTCTAAATGGCTTAACCATTCAAGATATGTTTTTGCAAATACAAAATGAGCTTGTTGAAAAAGAAATAGAATTAGAAGAAGACAGAAGAAAAGCAGAGAAAGAATTAAGTCAAAAGAATGAAAAGTTAAGAGAACTCATAGAAAATGATGAGATTAAAGTACTTAAAGTAATAAAAGGCCATAGTATTGGGAATGGACGTTCAGCGGCAATTTTGCAGCTTGATGGTGATCTTGATGCAAGTAAGTACTACATAGCAGAGTATGAAGGCAATGAATACTTACATTGCACGAGCTCTGGTTATGACATACTGCTTGACCAGAGCGATTTATTTTTTGTTCTCAATAGCAGCTCTTATCTTGAACTTGAAAGCGGTTTCTACTCAATACCTGCTGGCAACTATGCTAAATATCTCGATACTAAGAATCTGCTTTTTCGCGATGATCAACTATCTAAGCAGTTGTGTAAAAACAAGGTAAAGGCTGAATCTACAGTTAACGCATTTTTCTCAAGACTTATTTATAGTGAAAATTTTTAAGAGGTGAATATGAAATTTAAAACAAATTCTGAATATGATAAATCACAAACTTTGATTAAAAAATTATTTCCAAATAAAGAAAGTATAGTAATAAACGATCAGCTTACAATAGAAGTAAAATATGGGGGATTAGCTAGTTATACCCCTGAGTATATAAAACAAACTGTAAAAGATGCTTACGGAGCCTGGTCTGATAATTTCTATTCACAAAAAAGCGTTCATTCTGGTCCAGTAAAATTGCAGCTTTATGTGCTGAAAAATTACGATGATTACAAAGCTCACATCAAGGAACTTTCAGGTGGTAAGGACCATAGAGAATTATGGGGTGGTGGAACGGTCAGAGCACACGAAGCTGACGGCACGATAGCAAAGACTTTTATTGTTGGAGATGTAAATGGTTTACTTTGCGCAAAATCTAAAATTTTAATGGAGAAAATGAGCGATGCATTTCTTGAGTACTCTACCGGTAATATGGATACAGTACCTGAAGTTTTACGTACCGGTATGAAGCTTTTCATGTGGAGCCATGATGCAGCTAAAAAAGAAAGCACTCGCGATATGCATTATACAAAAGAAGCATACAATAAAATGCATGAATCTGGGCATGATACACCATATAAAATAGCAAGTATGTCTAACGACTATAGAATATCAGATTGCTTAGTGACATTCCTACAAGAAAAACATCCTCAATTCATAAAGCAATTGCTTACTGAAATGTCCTTCGATAGAGTACAAGCGATATCAAAATTCAAACATCTTTTGAATAACTCAGAAGTTGAAAAAGAATTTAAGCAGTGGATGGATGTAAAAAGTGGCGATAAAATTGTGGCAGATCTTGTGCCAGATAGTGAAGTTATGACTTTTGGCGAACACAAGCTTCAAATAAATATAAAATATGATGATGAGGAATTAACTCAGAGCAAATTGAGTAGTGTAAAAAATGCCATCGAGAGTACTATAAAAGATTTTGATTCAGCATTTGGCATTAATAATTCTCAGCCTTGGCACAACATACCAAATAAAGTTAATGTTTTCGTATTTAATACAAAGAGTGACTACGAAAATTATCTTAAGGAGTTGAACTTTAGCTATAAAGGCGCTTCTGGCTTAACAGTTCAAGGGCGTGGCTCAGAAATTCATGTTTATTTTTATCTACAAGACCAATTTGATGACTCGTGTAAAACTTTGAAACACGAATTGGGACACGCCTTAACTATCATTAATTCCTATTATGGTACAGGTAATGTTTTGTCTAAAGCCATGCATGAAGGGGTTGCTAACTATATGGCAAGTTTAGAAGATGGTCGGCATGTCAATGACCACGGAGATAAAGAGGCCTTGATTGCAATAAGAAATAAAGATCTCAAACCAGATGAAATATTGCGCAATAATATTTGGAGTAATAAAGGGGAACATTATCATTCGGATGCTGAACAAGTGATCAAATTTCTTGAAGATAAACACCCAGATATGATTGATAATTTGCTCAAGGGCCTTTCTACACATCGTGCAGATAGATCTCAAGGTAATAAATTATTTGAGGATTTTTTGACTGAGCTAAAAGGTTATACTCAGGAATTTAAACAGTGGGTCAAAGCTGAGCTGAGTGGTGAACAACATATGGAATATAATGTTGTTGAATCTAACAGTGTTGAAAGTTCAACAAGCCAACAAAGTGCAGGCAAGGGTCTATATGGTTATAGCCCAGTACATAATGTAAGTGGTGATAAAACCAAGATAGAAAGTGTCAGTAGAGAAGATTCTATGCAACCTGCTAAAAAAGCGAGTGAAGACGAACAAGGAAAAGCTGTTACAACAAAAGTTATGAAGTATAATAAACAGCCTTTCTTAAAGGTGAATATTGATGACAATAATGTAGAAAACACTATAGGAAAAGTAAACAAGATAAATAAGGTAACAGGTGCGACGAGTTTACATTCTGCTGCTTCATTGGGAGATTTAAGCAAAGTAGCAACGCTACTGAAACACAATTCATATATTGATACAAGAGACCATAACGGACAAACGCCACTACATTACTCTATTCAGTCAGGAAATACGGAAGTAGCAAAATATCTCATTGATAATGGTGCAAATCTTAATATCCAGGACAATCCTTATCGTCAAACTGCTAAATATGCTTATTCCAAAACACCTTTACACTATGCTATTGAATCTGGCAATACAGAGATAGTTAAATATCTAATAGATCGTGGTGCAAATCCTAATATTCAAGATGCTTATTCCGAAACGCCATTATACAGTGCTATTTATTCAGGTAATACAGAAATAGTGAAGTATCTATTAGATCATAACGCAGATCCTAACAGTAAGGGTTTTTATACTTTTCCATTGCTTGCTGCTATTAAGCTAGGGCATGCGGAAATAGTTAAGAGTTTAGTTGAGCATGGCGCAGATCTTGGTATCAAGAACACGTCAGCTCAAACACTGCTGCACTATGCAATTGAGCTAAAACATACGGAAATTGCTAAATACTTAATAGATCGTGGTATAGATGTTGATACCCGTGATATTAGCTCTGGTAAATCTCCACTACATTTTGCCATGCACATGAAAAATATGGAAGTAGTTAAATATCTCATAGAGCATAATGCGGATATTGATATTCAGAATAGCTATGGCTTAACACCTTTGCATCTTGCTGTTGATCTTGGGAATAAGAAGATGATAGAGCAGTTAGTTGAAAAAGGTGCAAACATTAATGCTCAGGATAATGATGGCTGGACACCTTTAGTTCATGCAGTGAGGAATGGGCAGTTAGATGCAGTGAAGCATCTGATAGAAAACGGTGCTGATATTAATGTTGTAGGTAAAGAAGGAGATAGATTACTTGATCATATCACGTTTTGTATGAAAGATGCAAAACTACACAAAGATGTAGCAGAAAGTAAAAAATATGACGATAACGATTCTCATTATCAAAAGCTTTCAAAAAAAGCTGCAATTTTGGAGGAGACTGGAGAGTATATGCTTAGCTACCTTAAAAAAATTACTCTGCAAGAGAACAATATAGATCAAACGCCAGCAGATCAACCTGCAAGTGAAGAAAGGAATAAAAGGTCGCTAGTAGAAGATGAAGAGAAGCAAGAGGAAATAACTGTTATAGATAATGTGAAAGAAGAATCACAACATCCTTTAAAAATCAAAGTAGGTGAAGCTATTGGAGATGGTAAATATAAGGCGGTGCTGCAAGCTCAAAATCAAGACATAGATAATTTTTATCAGAACTTAAGCAGTCAGTATACTGCTGGGAAATACAATTATAATCAAATGATAGCTCTGTATAATAAAGTTTATGTGCAAGATTCCAATCTTGATGGAAAGCCGATCACTCTTTCTGAAGCTTATGTTACAAATGATCATCTATTTATTAAAAATCAAGATTTTGGAATTTTGAATGATTTTAATGAGATGTTCTATAAAAGTGATGAGTTTATGTAACATAAAAGGTGGATGAGAATTAATTGATATAAGGAATTAGATCTTCCACTGTCATCCCAGTGTTTCTTTCTCCTGCCATTCCGGCATTTCCTTCTCCTGTCATCCCAGTGCCCCGACACTGGGATCCAGTGTTCATATAATCTCATCACAAACGTTTATTTTAATTTAAGACCAATACCCAATTTAGAATCAAAATTCCTGGATTCCAGTGTCAAGCACTGGAATGACAGGAGAAAGAAACACTGGCATTCAGAAAACTTAACTGTAAATGAGTACGCCTGGTGGTTGCATAATAAGAACTGGAATGACATCATCTACTATGCAAATTACCAAAATGTTCGTACAGCTGTGACTGGTTTGGGTTTTGTACAGCTATCCTGCAAACGCTATGTAAATAACAACTATACATTTATCTTCAAGATTATTTACCAAGTATAGACATCAGCTCATCCCATTCTCTTTTACCAATGCCACTTTCTTCTCTAGTAATATTTTCTCCTTTAATTAGCTTGCGAATTATTTCAAGACCAGTTTTTGAAATGCAGGCTGATTTTAAGGAGTATTCAACAAAAGCATTATAGGCCAGCGGAACCCATTTCTTCACTATGTCCAACATAATTTCTGCATAGACTCTAATTTCATATTGGGCGTGCTTATCAGCTCTGAGCTTTAGAAAATGAAGAAGATTGTGTAGATCAATTTTCCAATAAAATTGGGTATAGTAATTAAGTGTTAGATTAGTTCGGGCAATTTCCCTTGCAAGGCCCTGTTCAATAAATTTCTCATAATGAGAGTATACCAAATTAGAATCATTTATTAGGGAATCTATTATTTCTTTTGAAGTACTTGAGTCAAAAGCTTCACCGCTGCCTTGTTTATTATTATCAGATTGTTTTGCAACCTGTTCTGGTATATAAAATTCATTATCAAGTATCGAATACCTTCCGGAATATTCATTCACATTTGCAGTTCTGTGTCTTATCCACTGTCTTGCAATAAAAATTGGAAGTTTCACGTGAAACTTAATTTCACACATTTCAAATGGAGTTGTATGATGATGTCTCATCAAATACTTTATAAGCGCTTCATCTTGATTTATCTGTTTTGTTCCTTTTCCATAAGAAACACGAGCAGCTTGAACTATGGCGCTATCAGAGCCCATATAATCAATTACTCGAACAAATCCATGATCTAACGCCTTATGTTCTTCGTATAGAATTTCATCTATCTCTTTTACTGTAGTTCGCTTATTCATAACATGTCCTCAAGGAAATATCGGCTCCACACGAATTGAGTTTTTCGTCCATTGCTTCATAGCCTCTCCATAAATGATGTGAGTTATTTATTATAGTTTCTCCTTTAGCCACCAAAGAAGCAAGAATTAAAGCTGCGGTTGATCTTAAGTCATTAGCATGCAGATTAGCTCCAGATAGACTCTTTGTTCCACTTATAGTAGCTTTACTTTTTTCGATGCTGATATTAGCACCTAATTTTCTTAACTCATTCGCATGTGCAAATCTACTTTCAAAAACATTCTCTTCAATGATTGATATTCCATCTGCAATGCACATAGCAGACATTAGTTGTGGTTGCATATCGCTGGGAAAGTTAGGATATGGATTTGTTGCAACATGAGCAGATTTAATAGGGCCATTTTTTCTAGAAATAATAATACCATCATCATGTAACTCAACTCTGGCTCCTATAGTCTTCAATTCATTTGCAATGCATTCTATATCAGACAAACTTACTCCTTCTAACTTTAGCTCGCCGTCGGTAATGACAGCAGCCAAAGCATAAGTACCGCCCTCTATGCGATCTGGTATTATTTTATGCTCACACCCATTTAATGCTTCAACACCTTCTATTGTGATTTTTGTATTATTAACTTCAATATTGGCACCCATTTTTTTTAGAAACTCTATTAAATCAAGAACTTCCGGCTCCGTTGCGGCATTGTTTATTGTTGTTACTCCTTCTGCAAGTGTTGCTGCCATGATTATGTTTTCTGTTGCGCCAACACTTACTTTTTCAAATGTTATTTCTTTGCTTTGCAATTTCCCCTTTGTTGTTGCAGTTATATTACAGCTATCAATTTCAATTTTAGCTCCCATTTCTTCGAGTGCCTTGATATGCATGTCAACAGGACGTTTTCCAATATTACATCCACCAGGAAATACTGTTGAAACTTTACCAAATCTGCTGAGCATTGGACCTAGCATTAAAAAAGATGCTCGCAGTCTGCTTGCAATTTCATGTGATATTAAATAGTTATTGATATTGCTACAGTCAATTTCCAAAGTATGATTTGCTTTATAGTCTTTATTGCATATAAAATTTACTTCTGCACCAAGACTCTTAAGCAGCTCAGACATCAAATGCACGTCAATTAAATCAGGTACGTTATGCAAAGTTATTGAAGAATTACTAAACAAGCTTGCCGCCATTATTGGCAAGACGGCATTCTTTGAACCATTAATCTTGATTTTTCCAATCAAGGGCTTATGGTTACTTCTTACTAATATTTTATGCATTTAATCAAGCGATAGAACTTATCAAGTAAGTATAATAGGTTAGCCGTAAAAGGCAAAATTTTGCTTTTTCTTCTTCTGTCATTCGAGTAGCTGACACTGGGATCCATTTCATCATCAAAATGTTATATTTCAACATTACTTTTATGCTGACCAATTTAACTGGATTCCAGTTTCAGCTACTCGAATAACATTTTCGTAGTCGATTCAAAATAGCATAATTAACTACACCTTTCCAAAGATGAGAGACGCGTTGGTACCACCAAAACCAAATGAATTAGAAAGCGCATATTGAATTTTATGCTCTTGAGCTTTAAGTGGTACAAAATTTAAATCACACCCTTCTGAAGATTTGTGTAGGTTTAAAGTTGGTGGAACAATTCCATTGTTTAATGCAAGGATACTAAATATTGCTTCAACACTTCCTGCGGCACCAAGTAAATGTCCTATAGAAGATTTAGTCGAGGAAACAGGTATTTTATAGGCATAGTCACCGAATAACTGCTTCATTGCTATTACTTCAACTTTATCCCCAAGTGTTGTTGAAGTCCCATGTGCATTGATATACCCAATTTGACTTGGGCTTACTTGTGCACTCCTTAAAGCAAGTTCCATTGCCTTAAGTGCGCCTCTTCCTTCTGGATGTGGTGCTGTGATGTGGTGCGCATCTCCTGTGAGTCCATATCCAGTGAGTTCTGCATATATTTTTGCTTCCCTTTTTTTTGCATGTTCATATTCTTCCAGAACTAATATACCTGCCCCTTCGCCCATGACAAATCCATCGCGTTCTTCGTCCCATGGCCTTGAGGCCTCTTCAGGCTTATCATTGAATTTAGTTGATAGCGCCTTCATCGATGCAAAACCTGCAATTCCAACTCTGCATAACGCACTTTCTGCTCCGCCTGCAATCATAATGTCAGCTTCACCGAGTTTTATAGCTCTTGCTGAGTTTATAATCGCATGCGCACCTGTTGCACATGCAGTTACCGCTGAGTCATTTGGACCTATAAATTCGTATTTAATAGAAATATGACCAGATATCAAATTTATTAGACTTGCAGGAACAAAAAATGGGCTAACACGTCTAGGCCCCTTCTCCTGCATGGTAATTATATTTTCCTGAATTGACGGAAGACCACCTATACCAGAACCAATAGCTACACCTATTCGCTCTTTATTAATATTTTTATTTTCCAAAATTAGTGAATCTTCTACTGCCTGAACAGCTGCTGCAATTCCGTAGTGAATAAAACGATCTGTTCTTTTTAGGTCTTTTTCAGAAATATAATCTGGTGGATTAAAATAATGCTCAATGTTATCGGATTGCATAGGCACCTGCCCTGCAACCTGACAAGCAAGATCAGAAGAGTCGAACCTATCTGTATTGATTGCTTTGATGCCAGATTTACCTTCTTTCAGCTTTGACCAGGTGTTATTAACATCTGCTGCTAGTGGAGTAATTAAGCCAACACCGGTAACTACTACTCTTCTGCTCATTCAACATCAATTGTTTGCTTTGTTTACTACATATTCAACTATCTGTTCCATAGTTTCCATTTTTTGCGCATCTTCATCAGGAATCTCTATACCAAATTCTTCTTCAGCTGCCATGATTATTTCAACTGCATCTAAACTATCTGTGCCATGGTCTGAAAGCTTTGAAGAACTACCAAATCCCTCTACATCCTTACTGATGTGCTCTAGTATAATCTTCTTTACTTTTTCTTCTATATCTTCCCTAGTGCTTTTTGTCAATTCGCTCATTTCTTACTAAAAAATAACCTATTCTCTGATGTTATAAGAAATTTTGATGTTTGCAATAGCTTTTATGATTATATAAACTATTAAAAACTTCCTATCTCTTAGCACTCGATAGTTAATAAATTTAAAAATGCTAGACGAAACAACAAAAAATTTGCTTGTTGTAGAAGTGAATAAGCTCTTACCTGAAAATAGCGAGAATAAACTTATATCAGCTATGCGTTATGTGCTTCTTGCTCCTGCAAAACATATACGTTCTTTTTTAGTTATAGCATCTTCGTCGATATTCAACATAAAGGTTGAAAAAGCAATAACAGCAGCAGCAGCAATTGAATTTATTCATGCTTACTCCCTCATTCACGATGATCTGCCATGTATGGATAACAGTGACACCCGCAGAGGCCAGCCAAGCTGCCACAAAAAATTTGGTGAAGCAACAGCAGTACTGGCCGGAGATGCATTACTTACCCTGGCTTTTGAGGTATTATCTTTGTTAAATTGTGAGATCATAAAAGTGCTCTCTCAAGCAATAGGAATGAAGGGAATGGTGGGAGGGCAGATTTTAGATATAGGTGCAGATTTTGACAAAATAAAAGAAATTCATTTGATGAAAACTGCAAAACTATTTGCAGCTTCATGTGAAATAGGGGCTATAATAGGAGGCGCTACAGACAAGGAGCGGGAAGCATTATATAACTATGGAATAAATCTAGGGCTTATTTTTCAAGCCAAGGATGATATCGAAGATTATGAGCAAGATAAAACAAACAATTTAATGTCCGTACTTGGAAAAAATGAAATGGAAAACTATATAGATAGTCTCTTTAAACAGGCCTCAGATAATTTAAGTACGCTTTCAGGGAATACTAGTGACTTATATGATTTATTGAATCAAGTAAAAAAAGATGGTTAGAAAAATTATATTACAAATGTTTATCTCTGTAGTAATGATTCTCACTTTAGCTTCTGCTTTTATAATTACGATTGTTTATATAAACAAAGATAAACCAGAGAAAAGGGAAAAGCTTTACGAAATAAATGCTACACATGGTGGTTTGACACAGATGATAGCAAGTTATTTGGTCAGGCCGATACTTGAATCAGCTCTTGATCGTTATATTGAAAAGCATGGGTTGGCAGAGTATTTAGAAGAAATAACACAGCAAAAAGAAGAAGAGATGATAAACTTTTATGAAATTACTGAAGGTAGTGGCAGTAAAGTTTTCTGTGGCCAAGAAGTTCTGCTACAAATGTACAAAGTCTCCAACAACCTAGCAACGCTACTTCCGACTGATGTCAATTTGAAAATAGGTCAGGATTACTTAAAAGAAGTGAGTTTAGGGGTAATAGGTATGAAAGAAGGCGGAGAGCGTGTAGTTACTATTGCTGCTGATGACAACAAAATGAGTTTTAACTCTTATTACATCAAACTGATTGAAGTAAAAGATAAATATCCTGATTCAGTAAATAACCTAATGATTTTTAATGACTTAATTAACAAAACTGGAAAACGAGTAAAATGTGGCGATGAGATATCAGTTCAATATAGCATAAAGAGACATAATGGTGAGTATATAATCAAAGATCAAATAGTGCAGTTTAAGGTTGGTGACAAAAAAATACCACTTGCTATAGAACTTGGAGTTGTGGGAATGAGGGCTGGTAATAAAAGAACAGTTCTTTCTCCACCTGATCTTTTAACTGGTATATTAATAAAAGAAATAGATTTTGATGAAGAAAATATCTCAATAATTGATTTAAGCTTAGATTTTGCCATTAAGGAATAGCTTAACTATGATTGGCAAAGATAGCAAATTAAGAGAGAAGAGAACGTAAGATAGACAAAATAGTATAGAGTAAAAATATTACACTGAAGTTCAAAAAATTTCGCTTGTACAAGTAAGCTAGTGTAAAATCTTAATGCAGAAAACCAGACTCTGATGAGATTACTTAAATAGTATTTTATTAAAACTTTACTTTTGTATGCTAATATATACACAAGGAAAAAATAGAGTGTGAAAAATGCATTAATTTTTCTGAAGGAAATTTATGATTGAAACAGTTTTTGACTACCTGAAGAACAAATTTGAACTTGAGCATACTTATCATAGATTCTCAGTAAATTTCTTAGTGTATATTTCTCTACTCCCATTTCCTATTCAATGTAATTAAAAAAGCCATGTGTTTCTTAGCTTTATTTTGTGGGTTAATCTTTTTCTTGAGTTATGAAGGTCTGATAAAGGAAAAAAAAGAGGACTATGAAAAGCACTGTATAGTAGAGGCAACAGAGTCTGGTTGCAAATTAGATTGTGAGATTTTTAAGACATTCAGAGATAAACCGATAGTGAAATCAATAAAAACTGGTGAAGAAGTTGGCGGTGTAAACGAGTCAGCTTGGTATTTTCAACTTAAAGGAGATAGAGAACAGCTTGTTTTTGATGTGCTAGGCGATGGGAATTACCCAAGTGTAACGGGAAAAAATGCAAATTATTTAAAAGTGTTGCCTTGCGAGAAAGGACAGTTTCATAGGCTGGAGCTTTGTGATAAAGGTGGTACTATATTCAAAAAAACTGAGGATGGAGCACGAATAAGTATAAGTAAATGTAATCTTGTAGGGGGGGAGATATAGAACTGAACAAGTATGTAAGGAAAGACTGGCTCCCATCATTCATTATCAAGCCATCAACGTCTAAAGAATTTGGGGAGGCTATAGGTGAGAAATCTAGAGCAGAAGTATATACATACGATCCAATTAATGGCGAAGTTGGAGACAAGGTAGCAAAGCTCAATACTACTATTTTACACGGAGACACAATCTGTAGCTATTTACTTGCTCTAGGTACTTCTTACGGCAAGAGTGACTATGATGATAGATACTTCCCTATTAGTTCAAAAAAAATTATAGTCCAGAAAGAAGAAAATGGCTCTTATGAGATAGAAATAGACAACCCACTTCTTAATATCCGTGAAGAAAATACTAAAGTTAGCAAAAAAATGATAAATTTATTTCTAGATGATTTACTGTGTTTATGTGATGAAAGCGTATTGTCAGATGGTTATGGTGTGGAAATTTCTGGGTGGTAAGAATGTGTCTCTTTAGAGAAGCAATTTGAACTGCTTCTATTAAAGTATAAACTTAGATAAATCAAGCTGCTTTGAAATTGACTCTAGTTTATCTCTTACATATTTGCTATCTATAACAAATTTTTCACTATTTTTTTCAGAAGCGATAAAACTTATTTCATCCAAAAGCTTCTCCATGACAGTATGAAGTCTTCTTGCACCTATATTTTCCACTTCTCTATTAACTGTAAATGCTATTTCAGCTATAGTCTCTATACCATCATCAGTAAACTCAAGTGTTACATTTTCCGTTTTCATTAACGCTATATACTGTTTTAACAAACTAGATTCTGGTTCCTTTAATATTTTTATTAGATCCTCTTGAGTAAGCGCCTTAAGTTCCACTCTAATTGGCAATCTACCCTGTAATTCTGGTAAAAGATCAGATGGCTTAGATAAATGAAAGGCACCAGATGCAATAAATAATATATAGTCTGTTTTTACGGGGCCATACTTAGTTGAAACAGTTGTTCCCTCAAGTAATGGTAACAGATCGCGCTGCACTCCTTCTCTGTTGACTTCACCTTTTATTTCTGTACGTGCTGCAATTTTATCTATTTCATCTAAAAACACTATGCCTTCATTGCTAACAAGATCAATCGCTTCTTTGATTATCTTGTCTTCATCCATTAACCTTTCGCTTTCTTCATTAATCAATATTTCACGTGCTTCTTTCACTTTAACTGTAATAGTTTTTGTTTTTTTGCTCCCATTAAACATCTTGCCCACGATTTCTGTTACGTTCATCACACCAATTTGCCCACCTGGCATGCCAGGTATATCAAAAGTGGGTAACATACCCTTGCTCTCCCTGACGTTAATAGAAACTTCTCCATCTTCAAATTCCTTATTTCTCAGTCTTTCTCTGAAAACTTTTTTGCTTTCCTCGGTTGCATCTTCACCAACCATGGAGTTGACTATTATCTTTTCAGCCAAACCTAAAGCTTTTTTAGTTAAGGCTTTACGTGCTTTTTCCTTAACTAAAACTATTGCTGCATCAACTAAATCACGTATTATCGAGTCAACATCACGTCCAACATATCCTATTTCAGTAAATTTCGTTGCTTCAACTTTTATAAAAGGTGCACCAGCAAGCTTTGCTAAACGGCGAGCTATTTCAGTTTTACCAACTCCCGTATGGCCTATCATGAGTATATTCTTAGGTATAATCTCTTCACGTAGTGGAAGTGGGACTTTATTTCGACGCCAACGATTTCTGAGTGCAATAGCAACAGCGCGCTTTGCGTCATTCTGCCCGATTATAAATCTATCCAACTCTTTAACTATCTTCTGTGGTGGTAGATCATCTAATAAAGCTTGTGAGCTTTGGATGCTGCTACTTTCTGTACCTTCATTTTCATAGAGGCCGTTTTTTTTATTGCAGTCATCATTATTATCAGATTGACCTACTACAGGTTGACCAGAAGAATTGGTACACAAAGTTCTTGACATATTACTCCTTTATTTTTTCAATAATTA
Organism: Eurytoma adleriae; assembly: GCA_900480045.1. Lineage (NCBI taxonomy): Eukaryota > Metazoa > Arthropoda > Insecta > Hymenoptera > Eurytomidae > Eurytoma > Eurytoma adleriae. The sequence continues at coordinate 34,956 of UXGC01000921.1, forward strand.
GATTATGGTTTGTATAAACACATATATCGGCAGCTATCTTCATAGCCTTTTTTGCAATCTCCTCTATTGATATTCCTTCAACGTCAATCAAAGCTTTTGCTGCAGATAAAGCAAAATTTCCTCCAGAGCCAATGGCTGCAATGCCATCTTCAGGTTCAAGAACATCACCCGTTCCTGTAATGACCAATGAAATGGACTTGTCTGCCACGATCATCATAGCTTCTAATTTTCTTAGATATTTATCCATTCTCCAGTCTTTTGCAAGTTCAACACATGCCCTCATTAACTGTCCTGGGTGCTTATCAAGTTTAGATTCTAGCCTTTCGAAGAGAGTAAATGCATCAGCTGTTGCTCCAGCAAAACCGGCAATTACGGAATCACCAGAAAGACGCCTAACTTTTTTTGCTCCAGATTTTATAACGGTATGGCCTAGCGAGACTTGCCCATCACCTATTACTACTACATTTTTGTCTCTTCTAATTGATAGTATAGTAGTACCATACATTTTACTGCTGTCATGATGAATCATTTTTTTGTTATTTTAATTCGTTATATTATATTAAGATTATAACTTATAATATAGTACTTTTCTTATAACATTTAAAGTGTAGATGCAAAACATAATTCGCCCAGATTTGGAAAAAAGTATAAATAATTGGTTTGAGGCAAAATTTAACGGCCTTACATTGCCATTTTATAGCTCTATAGATCTTAGAAACTCCAGCTACAAAATTGCCCCAGTGGACGCTAATTTATTTCCTGCAGGGTTCAACAATCTAAGTGAGACATCAAGAGCAACAGCAGCAAAACTAATAAAAAGTTATTTTGAAACAAAACAATATAAAAAGACTCTTATAATACCGGAGAATTACACACGAAATAAAATGTATATAGAAAACGTATTTGTTATAGAGAAAGTACTGCAACTCGCAGGTTTTGAAACTAGAATTGGCCTCTTTCATAATGAAACGTACAATTTAATAGAACAGTATGAAACTGTTGTGAAAGAAAACTCTTTGCTGAAGACAACTTCAGGATTTGTGCCTGATGTTATTATACTGAACCGTGATATGACGAGCCACATTCCAGACACACTAGAAAACGTAAAACAAGAGATAGTGCCAAGTCCATTATATGGCTGGCACAGTAGGCAGAAATTTCAATATTTTGAAATCTATCAAAAATTAGTGTCCGAATTTTGTGGCGAATTTAAAATGGATCCATGGCTTATTTCTGTGCTTACAGAAAGCTGTAATGGAGTTGACTTTAATGATGATTCATCACTAGGAGCAGTAGCGACTAAAGTTGACCAAATATTATCTCTAGTGCAAAAAAAATATGAGGAATATGAAATAAAAACACAACCTTACGTTTTTATCAAAGCAAGCAATGGCACATATGGAATGGGCATTATAACAGCAACAAGTGGAAAGGAAATATTAAATCTCAATAAAAAAAAGCGTCATAAAATGAAAAAGATAAAAGAAGGAATAGCAATCAATAGTGTTATTATACAAGAAGGTGTACCAACTATTGACATATTTAAAAGTAGTTCTGCAGAACCGCTAATATACTATATAGGAGATACTCCAACATGTTACTTATACCGATGTAATAGCAGGAAAGATGTATATTCTAGCTTGAATTCCACTGACTGTGAATTTTATGACATCAGCCAAGAAAATAAAACTTTGCCACTTTGGAATATTGTTAGCAAATTAGCAGTGCTAGCATTGGCAGTAGAAATTAAGTCTTTTCATCTCTAATAATTAATTTCTACAATGCTGCCATTATGCTGAATATGGTGAGCGTCATCAAGTCCAGTAGAAGGATCAGTACCATTATTAGGTTGATTGACAAACTTATCGATGTTTGATACTAGATATGCTATGCTTAGTATCAAACTGACCGTAACAGTTAAGTTGAAATTATAGATTATGCCACCACCCAAGTCTATTGGTATGGTTGGAAGTTCCATTCTTTTTAATATGAAGCTTAACAAGCCCAATGACAAAGTGAATGTGCTAAACATAACATTCTTCTTGCATTTAGCAAGCTCAGTTTCACATTTCGTAAGTTCGTCATCACCCTTTTTGTATTTTTTACATGCTTCTTGATATTTTTTATGCACTTCCTTATATTCTTCGCACTTATAATAACAGCTTACGAATTCTGAAAATAGAAATAGAACTGCTGATGTTAAGCTAATATAACTTATTACATCCTTGTTGTTTCTAGCTAAGAAATGAATGATTTTTGCCTGCATCAATATTCCTATGATACAGCTTGCCAAGTACGCTGAGTTACCTACAACCTGTATTAGTTTTTCAGGTTTATTTTCCTCTTCACCATTCGCAGGTTTCTTAGATTTATATCCAGCTAGATTTAGCCCAAGATGAAGAGCAAATATTATTGATGTTGGTAGTTTTATGAACTTAGAAATATCTAATACAGTGCAAATACTTGATCTGTTGTTGTCAATAAAATCGCAACAAAATTGCAATGAAATTTTACATAATATACCTGTTAAACCTGTTGCAATACAATACATCTTTCTAATATCATGATTGTGAACATCATGTATACTTTGTATAAATGTATTTGGTTTACCTTTTGGCATAAGTAGATAATAAAATAATAACTTTTTAATATTATACTATAAAAATCTAAAAAGAAAAGTGCTATAAATCAGTACTTTGAGAGTGATCTAAACATAAATCGGCCAAGCACTTGATAAATAAGAGATCAGTACTGAGAGTTGGTACGCGAAAGTAATATCCGTCTTTGATAATTGCTTTATACTCTATATCAAGTTCAACCAGTGTTTCAGAATGCTCAGAAACAAAAGATATAGGTGATAAAACTACAGGTATATTATCGTCTTTCGCGCGTGATAGCTCACTTTCAGTGCTAGGCTCCAACCATTTTACAGGGCCAACCTTACTCTGATAACATATTCCCCAATCAAGATCTTCAATATTCAATTTTTTTACTATTAATTTTACTGTTTTTTCTATCTGTGAAGCGTAAGGGTCGCCTTTTTTAATGATACTAAGAGGTAAGCTATGAGCCGAGAATAGGACTCTTGGCTTACCGATTTTGCTAGCTAATTTATAATATTTAGACGTCAGATTAACATGAGCTTCAATAAAGTCTTCATTGTCATAATAATGGTGAATTGTTTTTGTGTTACATTCCAGTTTGGCATTTTTTTGCCAATTCTCGATGGATGATAGAGTTGTGGTGGTTGAATATTGCGGATATAGTGGTAGTAGAATGACTTCGTCAGGGTCGAATTGCTTTACGTTTTTAACAACTTCATCAGCAAATGGATGCCAATAACGCATGCAGATGAATATCTTATATACATGGTTTCCATTTTCATTTAATTTTAGTTCTAAAGCATCAGCTTGTGCTTTCGTATTCTCCAAGATTGGCGATTTACCTCCAATGTGCTCGTATATTTCTTGTGCAGTACTTTCTCGCCTTTTGGAGATAAACTTTGCTAAAAGAAAGCGGAAAGGATTGGGTAGATTGACTATTCTTCTATCATAAAATAGATTAAACAAGAAAGGACGTACTGCACTTAGTGAATCAGGTCCACCAAGGTTAAATAAGATTACTGCCTTCTTCACTGACAGCACCTTTCTTCAGGTTTGCCTATAAAATCAGCTACACACTCATCAAGTTTAGTTACAGGCACTAAATTTCTCACACTAGCATACAATAGATGACCAGATCTCTTCACGTTACTCTGTGTAGATACAAAATTTCTATCAAAAACCACATCAACACAAAAACTTGGCACTGCTTCAAAAAGTTCAACAGCAGCCAAAGATATCATTATGCAGCTTTGTAGAGCCTTCAGAAAAATCGTAAGGGGAAAAAGTAGAACCCTAACAAAGAGAGAGGGAGGGCTTTCATTCATTAGTTGTTCTTGATTAGGAGAATTATACTCAATATGCTGTCTGTTTTTATCAAAGATAGGAAATTTTATAGTGTCTTTCTTAAATTCCGGCTCTATTTGTTTCTCGGTATAATTTTCATTATTAGTCATTTTTTTCAATAACTTTTCACGCAAGTGAAAGGTTCTTACAACAAAACATGTTGCAACCATCAGTGCAGCACATATAAGTGCGCACTCGATAAGGCTTATGTTGCCTACCATAGCTGGTAATACAAAGCAAACAAACAGCGGTATGGAAATCATTTCACCAAATGGAACAACGTTCCTTTTCATCGCAAAAGCGGCACCTTCTTTTAATTTTGTATTATTGTGTAAGCTATACTCTAAATAACTTAAAAGTGCCAAATTAAAGGTTAAAAAACCTTTTGTTCCGCAGAAAATTGATGATTTAAGATTATTCACTAGTTTCTTACGACGGTAAACCATAAACTACCCCTTGATGTTTTATTCTTGACTATAAATAAAAAATCTCTTTGATGGAACAAAAATTCACAATAAAGTAAATATACGATCTTAATATAAGGAAATGATATGGCAATTGAGAGAACACTTTCGATATTAAAACCTGATGCAGTAAAAAATAATATTACAGGCAGTATAAATTCTTACATTGAAAAATCTGGACTAAAAATTATAGCACAGAGAAAGATGCTGCTGACAAAAAAACAAGCAGAGCTGTTTTATGAAATTCATAAGGATAGGCCTTTTTTTGAAGAGTTGGTGGAATTTATGACTTCTGGGTCTGTGATAGTTCAAGTTTTAATTGGTGAAAATGCAGTCAGTAAATACAGACAAATCATGGGTGCTACAGATCCAAAACAGGCAGATAAAGGTACAATTAGGGGTGATTTTGCTAATGATATTAGTGAAAATAGAGTGCATGGTTCTGATAGTCTAGAGAATGCTCATAGAGAAATAGCTTTCTTTTTTGCTGAATGTGAATTGGTGTAGTTTTACTTTTTTACATATTAAATTTCTGAATTTTATGTTGAACTGTATAATATTAGCCCAATTTTTAGTTTAAGCAATATTAAGGGAAAGCTTTTTCATGCACAGTATAGATAATATTTAAAATGGATCATGTTGTTAATGCTTATAATAGATCTGAAGCTTCTATAGTTAGAGGAGAAGGAGTATATCTCTTCGATAAGGATGGTAAAAAATATTTAGACTTTGCTGCAGGAATTTCTACAACCTCTCTAGGGCATTGTCATCCATACATTACAGATAAACTGAAGGAGCAACTGGATTCATTATGGCACTGCTCTAATATTTTTACTATTCCCCAGCAGGAAAGGCTTGCTCAGCGTTTAACAGAACTTACCTTTGCCGATAAAGTTTTTTTCTGCTCAAGTGGACTTGAAGCAACAGAAGCTGCAATTAAATTTATTCGCCGCTATTTCTACTTAAATGGACAAGAAAAGCGCAGTCACATCATTACAATTGAAGGAGGTTTTCATGGCCGCAGTATTGCTGCAATTTCAGCTGGGGGAAATGAAAAATCACGCGAAGGTTTTGCTCCACTCCTTTCTGGTTTTGATAAAGTTCCAAGAAATAACATTGAAGCATTAGAAAAGAAAATCAATAGCGAAACAGCTGCCATATTTTTAGAGCCCATACAAAGTGAAGGCGGAGTACATCCATTGGACGTAGAGTATCTTAAAAAAGTAAGAGAGATAACAAAAGCTCAAGGAATAATTTTATGCTTTGATGAAGTGCAATGCGGATATGGAAGGATTGGCTCTCTATTTTACTATCAAAATATAGGAGTTGAACCTGATATGCTCACTTGTGCGAAGGCTATGGGTAATGGATTTCCTCTGGCTGCATGTTTAGTAAAAGATTATATAGCAGAAGCAATCACTCCAGGAACTCATGGGTCAACTTATGGAGGTAATCCACTTGCTATGACTGTTGGTAATGCAGTACTCGATGTAATGCTAAAGGAAGGCTTTTTTGACCATGTTAAGAAAGTCAGTAAATATCTAAAAGAAAAGTTGTTGCCTTTGACTGAAGAATTTCCGAAGATCGTTTCAGAAGTTCGTGGGGAGGGTTTATTGATAGGGATAGAGCTTAGATTACCTTTGGCTGATAAAATTGTTAAACAATCTCTTGACAAAGGCTTAATAATGACTAAAATTTTAAATAATAGAGTAATAAGAATAACTCCTCCACTTGTTGTTGAGAATATGCATGTGAATGCAGTATGTGATATATTTCATGATTTATTTTTTTATATTAAAGATATATAGACTTGCAAATGCTTCTTACAACATATAAAATCAACTCTGTTTCTATATCGCAATAACATCATACTTTAATGGATTGGTTATTGATTTCAGTATTGTCAGCAATTTTTTTCTTATTGATTTTATCGTTTTTGTTCTCAGGAGCAGAAATAGGGTTAACCTCAATTAGCCGATCCCGAGTGAATAAACTAAAGCTAGAAGGTAACAAAAAAGCCAAGATAATAGAGCTTTTGTTAGGTAAAAAAGAATTAACAATAGGAACAATATTACTGTGTAATACAATTATTAACATTACTTGCTCTGCTTTATTTACAGTAATATTTATAAATTCTTTTGGGAGTGAGGGCATATTTCTTTCAACATTCATGATGACGTTTTGTATTTTGCTATTTTGTGAAGTTTTACCAAAAACTTACGCCATGCAAAATCCTGAAAAATTTACATTACTTTCTGCTTATTTTATGCTGTTTTTTGTCAAGATTCTTTCTCCATTGACATTAGGCATTCAGTTTATTGTCAATATCATTCTGAAGTTATGTGGGCTTCATAAGAATAGGGAGGTAATATCTGCAGCAGATGCAATGCGTAATATGATTACTCTTCACCGCAGTGAGGGCACTATGTTACAACAGGATTTAGATATGCTAAATAGTATACTTGATTTGGCTGAGACAGAAATATCACAAATTATGACCCACAGGAGAAACTTATTTTCTCTTGATATAGATCGAAACAAAGAAGAGTTAATAAGAGAGATTTTAACCAGTAGCCATAGCAGAGTACCTTTATGGCAAAAAGAACCAGATAATATTGTTGGAGTGGTTCACGTGAAAAATCTAATAAATGCCTTGCGTGAAAAGGATAATAAAATAGAGATTGCCAAAGTTATGTCAAAGCCTTGGTTTATACCAGAAAGTACTCCACTCAGTGTACAACTTCACAACTTCCGTAAAAACAGGAAACACCTTGCATTTGTTATTGATGAGTATGGAGCACTACAGGGAATCGTAACTCTTGAGGATATACTGGAAGAAATAGTTGGAGAAATTTCAGATGAACATGATTTGATCACAGAGAATTTTATAAAAAAGATATCCGATAATATGTATCACATAGAAGGAAAATCTACTATTAGGGATATTAATAGACAGTTACATTGGGATCTTCCTGATGAAGAAGCTACAACTCTAGCAGGTATGATTGTAAACGAGATAGAGCGCATTCCTGAAGAAAATGAAGAGTTTTCCATGTACGGTTTTTACTTTAAGATTTTAAAAAAAGATAAAAATATTATTACTATGATTGAAGTACAAGTAAAAACTGATAATACTGTAGTAGCAATTAATTAGTTGGGTTCTATGGAAGATACAGTAAAAATAACGGCTGAAGATTTGAAGAGCTATATAGAGAGAATCGAAAAACTTGAACAAGAAAAGAGGGATGTGCAAGATCACATTCGTGATGTATATGCAAAAGCTGCAGATGAAGGTTGGGATATAAAAGTGATGAAACAGATTATTAGGCTAAGAAAGATGGATGATGATGACAGGGAGGAACAGGAAATATTACTTGATACCTACAAACGTGCATTGGGAATGAATTACGAAGGTGAATAGTAGGATTGTAATTGGAATAAGTGGAGCATCTGGTTCTATTTACGGTGTACGGATTCTAGAGGCACTAAAAAATACCAATCATGAAACTCATTTAGTGATCAGCAGTGCTGGAAAAATAACTATAGCTCATGAGATTAAAGAAAAACTTGAAGATATTATATCGCTTGCAGATTTTTACTATTCTGAAGAAAAAATAGGAGAAAAAATAGCAAGCGGCTCATTTAAAACCTCAGGTATGGTTATTGCTCCATGTTCTATGAAAACAATGTCTGAAATAGCATCGGGGGTGACTTCCAATCTATTAACAAGGGCTGCAGATGTAACTCTAAAAGAAAGAAGAAAATTAGTTCTTATGGTGCGAGAATCTCCACTACATCTTGGACATCTCCGAAATATGTTAAAACTAACGGAGATGGGAGCAATTATTGCTCCGTCGATGCCTGCTTTTTATATTAAACCAAAATCTTTGGATGATATTGTAAATCATTCTGTTGGTAAAGCATTGAATTTATTTGATATCGCATTACCTGACTTCAAGGAGTGGCAAGGAAATGTCAATTATTATTAACGGTAAAAAAATAGCAAATGATCTCTGTGAGGAGCTATCAAAAAAAATTGATATTTTAAAGAAAGAGTATAATGTTTTTCCTTGTCTTAAAGTAATTCTTGTGGGTAGCAATCCAGCAAGTCAGGTCTACGTTCGTAATAAACAAAGAAAAGCAGAATCAATAGGCATAAGTTCTGAAACTATTGTTTTGCCTGATAGTATCTCAGAAGATGAATTGATTGAAAAAGTTAATACATTAAATGAAGATCCATCTGTGCATGGAATTTTAGTTCAGTTACCTTTACCAAAGCACATCAGTGCAAGCAGAATAATTAATACAGTAAGTGTTGAAAAAGATGTAGATGGCTTTCATGATGAGAATGTTGGCAGGTTAGTTAAAGGTGAAAAAAATTGTCTGATACCTTGTACTCCCAAAGGTTCTTTGCATTTAATTAAGTCAGTTGAAAATAATCTGTCCGGTAAAAATGTGGTAATCATTGGCAGATCAAATATTGTGGGTAAGCCAATGTTTCACCTATTGTTGCAAGAAAATTGCACTGTTACCATCTTGCATTCACAAAGTAGGGATTTAGCTGATTATTGCTCTAAGGCGGATATAGTAGTTGCAGCAGTTGGAAAGCCAAATTTTGTTCAACCAGATTGGATAAAAAAAGGTGCAATAGTGATTGATGTTGGCATAAATAGCATTAACATAGGAAATCAAAGTAAGCTTGTGGGTGATGTTGACTTTGAGGGAGTAAAAGAAAAAGTCAAAGCTATTACTCCAGTGCCTGGTGGAGTTGGCCCGATGACAATAGCATTTCTTATGATAAACACTGTAGTTGCTGCTTGCTTACAGCGGGAAGTTGATCCTTCTGATTTTATTGCTTAAGGTTTAGCTTAATGTTAGCATAAACAGAATACCTTTACAAATAGCACATATATAGCACCGAGCATACAACTGTGTATAAGGATTCAAAGTGTTCATAGCTTAAAAATTATAACGTATACCTACTTCTATGATTGCATCTGGTTTTTTCATCGGTGGTTTAAAGCCACTTAATTGACCGCTTGCAGCAATAGCAACTGTACCAACTATCTGCGGAGTAATTTCATAATCAACACCTAACTTTACTTTATAGGAAATAGCACCCAGTATTTTATCTATAGTATTTCCTAAAGTAAATGACAAAGGTATAATAAAGTATTTGAGTTATAATGGCATATAGTGTGGATTTAAGGGAAAAGGCAGTATTGATGATAGAAA